>JAOXNH010000002.1:22043668-22056190 GCA_028566575.1 Bartramia longicauda
TATTTTTTTCTGTATTTTTATTTATGAACTATACATTCCTGAGAATGATGGGATATGGAAATAGAGTGTTCCAGCTGAATACTAAAGTGTTTTCCCACCTACTTCCTAGAGTTGCATTTTATTTCTGTAAAATGTCTTCTGGAGTTTTTTATTTAACTGTAGGTATAGTTAACCTGTAGCCTCACTTCAAGGCTAGTAGACCTTGCAAGTTACAGTTTTAGTAAATTATTTTCTTTGAATGTAGTTGGAAAATTAACCTCAAGGAGGTCTTTCTTGAGTTCCTCTTGCTTACATTTAAGCCAGGAAGTTAAATAGTTTATTCCTAATATGAGGGCAAGCAGCTCGGCCTTTTTTGTATGCTTATTTTGGTAAATTAATATACCTGTTGGTGCCCTCAAAAAAAAACAAACCTATATGTAAATACAGATGCTAGTTCACTTGGGGTTAAGGTGGTTAGGAGTGTATTTTAGTTGTTTCCTATTTCCAGGTCCAGGCGGCTGTCCCAGTTTGTTTGCAGGGCATGTTATCATTCCATGGGGTTAGATGTCGTGGCTGGTCAGGATAATGGAAGCGTCTTGCTGATGTGGTTCTGTGCTCAGTGTGAAATGTGTTGAACCTCTCCCCGTTAGGGGGGAACCTGAGTAATGAGACTGCGTGACTCGTGCAGACAGTAATCTTGGCAATGAATAAAAAAGGCTTGGATTCGTCGGTCCTTTCTCCCAGCATGTTGCCTGTTCCTTCGGTAGAGTAATGCTGGAATCGGTGTTCATGCAAAACCTGCTAAGTATGTTTAAAACCTTTTTGTTATTGCTGAAATATGCTTCATTCTCTATGAATGGTCCTTAATGTCTTGTAAAATATTGTGGTATGATAGCATTTTAAGTGGTACCACAACGTTGGTTTTGTCTGTTTGGGGATTTTTTGAGCTCTTTTTTTTGCATGACAGACCTTGCACTCTGAAGACAGAAGCTGTAATGATTCGATAATACTGACTATTGAGGTGAACCTTTAATCTCTTGTGCAATTAGTTCTGCTTTACTCATCTTGAAGTGTCTTTACATGTACTGTATGACATTCCATATCCATTTAACACTAAATAAATTTAATTCACTGGTTTTTTGGTAGCATGGGAGTAATTACAGATGTAGTGTGTCAGCCCGTTGTTTTAAATGTGAGCATGCACAATACTAAAACAAACTACATTGTTAGAGGGGAAATTAATTGCACTAAATAGAAAAGCTTTTCATGTGGATGACAGACTGTAAATTCTGTGGAAACCTGTAGTTTGGTACACACCTAACAGCTTAGCTACCGGTGAAAGTGTTTGAGCAATAGATTTAGAAGTAAGCTTCAACTTATGTATTTAAACTCCGTTGTGTGGTCCAGAACTGAAAAAGGAAACTGCCTGACGTTGGTTTTGTAAAATAAGTAACCTGAAAATTCTTCCCTTTCAGATAACTGCAGTGTGATACAGACACGAGCAACAACAAAAGTATCACGTACATCACTTGTAGTAGAAAATTTTATTTCTGTAGGACCACTTACATGGTAGGAGGGTTCCAGACCCGGATTCGTACCGAAGGTTTAAATGGATACGAGCACTAGAGGGCAGAAAAGCAGATGTTTAGTAGGATCGAGGGTAATGAAAATCTGTGAAGTGTCCTGAGAGTACAACCTCTAATAAACCTGGAGGAATTTTCAGAAGCAATGTAGGTTGTAAAAAAATTAAAATTTAACTTTCCCTTCTGCATTAGTTTTTTAAACACTAAGTCCTTAGTATAAAAACAACTGCTGCAACTAAGCAAATCGAAAATGTTTGGGTTTTTTTCTCCAAAACTTCACTTATAACTTAGTTCTTAGAAATTAAAAAATCAATTAGCCAGATCCTTCTGTCATATATAACTGAACAGCTTAAGATAACCTGTCCAATGCGTGTACGTAGGAGTACACACACACACACACACACACACTTGCTTACTCTCACTCGCTTCATTCACCAGGGAGCTGAGAAAAGGTACAAGCAGTGACTTTCCCAGCAGACCAGCATTGTCAGTGAAGAGCAGCCCTTTCCCCTTCTTCTGCTCATCGCCTGAACTTCAGGTAACAACACAGGTTTGGGAAGCAACAACAGAATTCCATGGGCGGCTTGCAAAAAGTATAAAGGCTTGATTTGTACTGGTCTAATGCCCCAGCACAGCAGAGACTGCTTTCTCCCCTTCCGTGAGCTGGAAAATCTGGCTGGGGTCTGCCCCTCGGGAGGTCTTGGGGCTTTTCCCACACCCACTGAGAGCAGTAGGAGGTGGAGGTGGTGGCAGTGAGGGACCTGGGATGGTCATGGGGTGCAGGGAGGTGTCTCTGCCCCTCTCCAGCAGGTGTAAGCAGTGGTATTTCTGAGGGGATCAGGGTTTTTTCCCCTGTGCCTGTGGCTCACAAGATGAGAGAAAGCTGGAGCAGCCACAGGAGAAAAAGAACAAGCATGTGGATGGCTGGTGTGTAGCTAACGTGTTCTGCCCTGTAAAGGGGCAAGGTTGGTCACTGAGAGAAGACAGACAGGAGGGGGGAGAGAATAAAAGAACTAATAACCTGTAAAGCAAGAAAGACAACTTCTACAAGCACTGAAACGTTAGTGACTTTAATAACTAATATAATAATTAGGAATGGCCGAGATAATTGTGGTACCTCAACTTCCCAACCTATGTTTGAGTAAAAACAGCAAACAAGTGTTGATGGGTGGGCATTGCAGGGATGTCAGAGCAGCTCTGCTTGAGAAGCACATGTTCAGGAGGAGGAGAAAGTTGCAGCCCATTCAGCACATTAACATCAGGCCTGGGAAATAACGTGTTCAAGGAACAGAAAGAGGATTTGAAAACTGAAGGCGAATGTCTTGTACAGTAGTTCTTAAAAACATTGGGTTTGAAGCATTGATGATCAGAGACAAGGCAAAAAACTACAGCAGGCAGCACAGCAGTAAAAGTGTGTCCCATTAAATCATGTACCTAGGTTCTGTGGCAGCGGTAGGATGTATTGCAGCCAGAAAACTCAGAGGATTAATATCAGATGGAGAAGCCATTCACACAGTGAGAACACAAATGAGAAATGGACTTGAGAGTAGTCACGGGGAAATAAATTAAGCAAGTAAACAGGATGGACAGGTAAGTAGAACTGAAATTACATAAACAAAGGGAAAATTGGGTTTTGTTGCAAAAATGAGTAACAATAAATCAATTAGTGTATATAATATTTATGACCCAACTGTGGAGGATATTGTCTGTGATAGTTTTTAATTATTGAAGCAGTCAAAAGTAGAAGCTGGCAGCAGTTACAATAAGTATTGTTTTAATTAATGATAGAATGAATTACCAGGCAGTCCAAAAGTTTCATCTTTAAATAAATGGATCTGTAGGTGATGAGTAATGCCTGATAGATGGTGGTTCCCTAGATGGAAGAATTTTAGTGAAGTATGGCAAACATGCAATAGAGGAAGTTAGATTTGGGTTGATGTTGAAGGGCTTCATTTTGAGTAAACAATACTTATTAGAGCATTTGTTTTCATAAAGCAAAGCCTAATTCAGGATTCAGGGAAAGAACCTACTTAGCTGTAGGTTACTAAGACCTAAAGATTTATAAATAAAAGCTCTATAAATAAGGGCAGTCTCTCGGTGCATAGGCCCAGTAATGATGAGGCCCCTGAAGCACATAGTGTAGAGGTGTTATTTAATGCTAAGGTTCTAAAACCAGTAATCAGAAAATAAAGGGACTGATGCTAAAGCTTATTTCGAAAGATTAGGAATGTAAAATGCACTAGAACTGGCAAAAAGCACTTTTTTTTAAGAGTAGAAAACGTTCTCCAGAGCTCTCTAAAGGGAGAAGAGGCTAGTGCTTACTAGGGAGGTACATTTTTAAGGGTGTAGAACAGACCTGGAGGAGAAAAATGGTTTGAAAAAAGGGGGTGGGGGGATTGAGTGAGCATCTCGGCGTGGTGGCAGGTACTGTAGCAGAGAACTTCTGTTTTCAAATAACCTACACAAAATGAGAATGAAAGGCCCCTAATGTCTTGGTAAGGAGACAAAAATAGCTCTGTGCTGCGGTGAAAAGTCAGTCAGATTGCTGAATCTCTGAAATCCACTTCCCAAGCGAGCCTTCTGTCCAGCTGTCTGTCTGCCACACAAGCATTTTGGGTATCTTGAAAAGCCTCTGGGTGTTGGTATCACCAGAGTTGAAATGTGAGGGAGCAGCGGAGCGGTGGGCTGGCGCTGGCACAGCTCAAGCAACCTGCAGCCAGAGCCCAGAGCAATCCAGGGGGAATTCCAATGGGAATAACCCCTTGTGGATGGGATTGGACGAAATACCATGGAAACCCGCTCTTCTGATGTCATTGTCTATTAGACCACATTCCAAGGCACCGCTTCTGAAATATCACCTGCTATTAAAAGTGCACTTCATCACTTCCCATTTCAGAAACACCTAATAAAAGAGCAGCTGTTTGTAAAATAGAAGAAAGAAGTAACGGTAATTTCAGACCTGGACCAATTAAAAGGATTATTTCACACTCACGGTAAATGGAAAGATTTATTTGGGGACATGATTTAAAACCAGTTCTGGATTGGTTTATGTATATGAAGTACCCTGTGTTGGCTGTAGGGAAGCAGTCCAGCAGAGACACTGAAATCCTGACAATAATTTGCAAGAGAGATGAGAACCTTGTGCATGAGGCAGCTTTTAATAGCCAAGGACTGGTACAAAATGGTCCGTAAACAAATAGTTCTGGGTTTAGGGACACCCACTTTCTGTCTGCTGACACTTCTCTCCCTGTGCCCAGAAAATGCCAGCTTTGCAGTGAGGGAGTTTAACAAAACGGATGAGTTAAATATTTCATGTATCAGGTTTGGGTTGTGTTTATTTTTTTGAAGAGAAGAGAGAGTAATGATGCGGTGTTGTACAATTAACAGCTTAAATATTATTAATTGTGTAACAGGGTGCATTGTTATGTATTACAGATGTTTTATTGTAATATCAATAAATAACATATTTTCCTTTAAAAAATGAAAAAAGCTTTAAAAAATAATGCCTATTACGTCTCCTTCACTGGACTGATTTTACAGAACAGATTGTGGGGAGTTTGTGGTTCAGCATCTTCAACCTACTTGAAATACTCTTAAAATAGTGGGTTTGGACTCGCTGACCTACTAGTTTTAGCATCATGAATTTTCTCACATCTGTGAACACAATGAAACCGCATGTGTTTGCCTCAGAATTCTGTTATTCTCAGAAAAACTGATCAGAGCTGTATTTATGCATGCTGTAATTTAGCAGTGCAGGTATGTTAAGGTTATTAACCACAGCAGTTTGGCTTCTCACACTCAGGTATTCTCCTCTGTTGTATCTGATTCTGGAGGTGAAACCTCATCAGGATTTCCCAAGCAAATTCCTTTAGTTTTAAAACTTAACTTTATCCTGTGTTCTTCTCTTTTCTGTTGTAGCATTTTGTCTCTTTTGGTGCAGTGGAATTACTTTATGAGGATCTCTGTGCCTGTAGAGAGCAGGCAGCCCAGGATGATTTTTAGTGTTGGAAATTCCTGTTTCTCTGCAGCAATCTGTATAATTTTGCCTGATTTCTTTTTTCAGCCCAACTCTGTAATAAGGTGCTTCACCACCGGGTTCTGTGATAGTTCCCGTGTCCCCCGAGAGGCTGAGAGACTTCCAGCTTAGACACAAGTGAGGTTTATCCAGGTAAATCCACACAAAAACACCCGTTGGGGCGCTTTGAGGTGCAGCCTGTAAAAGCCAGTGAGGGTGACCTGGGGTGGTACTGCAGAACCTGAATTGCAAAGGGTCATTTTAAACCTTGTGTTTGAGAAAGGATAAAGTTGAGTGTGTATTTCTAGAGGCCTTCGATTTCAAGAACTTCCCTTGCTCTGGAATAGGATGTTTCTGCTCTCAGTGTTAAATCCTGAGAGCGAGGTGGCACCATAACAAGAGCTATTTGCCATTTTAAGTAGTTTTGAGTGAATAAGGAGTATATGCCTGGGAGAAAAGGAACTCTGGCCAGTTGTATTTATAGTTTAGGATTCAAGAAATTAAATTGAGGGCCTATGCTGCTAATTGTTGAGAACAAGCAAATTAATCTGCATGCTAAGAGCGTAAAACGCATGTGGAATCTGTGTGGGGAAGGCAGCAGAAGGGAGACCACCAGTCCTGCCCATCAGTCATTCCCCTTTCCCACTGCTCTCCCCTCTTGTGGCCGATCCGGGGAGGCTGCGCTGGGGCCACCCAGACAACGCTCGTTACTGGTCTGTACTGGGGTGTGATGGGCGCCAGCCCCAAAGAGCTGCTGCTGGGGGACATCTGGCAGCCTTTGCCACAGATAGATTTATGAGCTGTGAAAGATGCTCAAATTAACATCCCCTGCATTCCTGATGGGATTGGGGTTTGTGGGACACACAGCCATTTGCATATCGCCCTGAGTTAGCACATGGCATTGTGTTGCTGGCTCCTCTGAACAGACTGGGGGGGAAGGCTTTCTCCCTTGACAGCCTGCCCTTTTCCAGCCACTGGTGAAAGCAGACCCAGCACAAATCACAGCTCTCCCTCTGACTCCTTCCCGTTCCACTCTTGATGCAAATCAGGAGCAGCAGCGGTTGGAATCGGCTCTTTCACCCGGAGCAGGATGCTCCTCACCAGGGATGGGCTCACACACACAGTTAAATGACTGATGTGCTTCTGTGAGAGCCCCCAAAAGTTGTCCCTAGGAGTTAGAGGAGCTGTGACCCAACCTGCCTTTCCACAGCCTCAAACAACTATTGAAGGTCTTGGAAAGCATTTATTAATATATAAATATTGATGGTCTTGGAAAGCTTAGTTTCATCAATCGAAACTTAACTAAAGCCCTGTTTAGCATTAAATGCCTGTTCCTTTCCCTTCACCCCCTCCCCACACAAGACAGATTGCATCATTTTCTATTTTTTTTTTCCATTCTGGCCATCCAGTGTTGCTAAAATACAGGCTGTGCCTGTCGCTAGACCGGAGATGGCTTCCCTTTGCTGCATCCTCGCTGAGTGATGATGGCCACGCACTCCTCGGCAGTAGCCCGGGGGCCTGGGTTGGTGGCACAGGACAAAGCCTCTCCCTGGGGGACAGGGGAGGGGATGGAGATGTGGAGCCCTGGTCAGCACCAGGGTAAAGCTGACAGAAGAGGGGGGCAGAGGGGGTTTGGGGTTTGTGATGTGGCTGCATAAACACTTTCACTCTCGTATAAACATGGGTGATAGTGAAGAAGGAGAAGGTCGAGGCTGCCCCTTCCAGTGCAAGGCCAGCTCCTGCCGCCAGCGGCTGATGGCGTGAGCAGTGTCCCCAGCCTTGGGGTGCCAGGCAGATAACGGGGTTAACTGCATTTAACTTGGTCATGGTTAAAAAGCACGGCGTGAGCGGGATCTCTGAGGTGAATGGGAAAGACAGGGCATCCAACAAACCCCTGTTTCACATCTACAGAGAGTTCTTGTATGTACTTTGTCCTTGCCTAGACTATGTAAAAATAAAAAATAAACGAGCTATTCTTCTTCAGGAGATGATGACTTCCAGCCTTATCTTCTGGATTTTTTACACGCTGATCTGATATTGGTTGGTGCCTTCTCTGCAGAGCCCATTGCTTTGGCTGCAAGTGATGCGTGATGGGAATATTTTCATTAACATCATTCGGGAGATAGCTCCGCATTCCCAACAAGAAGTCTACTCTGCCCTGGCGTCTTCATTTAAATAACTTTAAAGGATGTAGCATCTCTGAGAGTCCCACGGCCCCGTCAGGTTGTGGGCAGAGGAGCTGCAGTGCAGAAACACACGCAGTCTGAGTGTGATTCCCTTGGGCAGCAGAGAGCGGGAAGGCGGCAGCAGAACCTCTGCAGGACCACGGCAGGCGAGGACATTAAAGGTGAGGACACACAAAAGGCAGAGCAAGCTGTCACATTCTGGTGGCACTGGGTGCACACTCCTAATTTTGTGGTGGTATTTGGTGCCTAAGCCAGGTTTGCCACGGAGGCAGGTTCAAAGGAAGGTGGTGAGGAAGGGCGATCCGGGCTCTCCCCACCGTCGTGGCGCTGGCACAGAGGGTCAGATGGAACCTCTTGGTGGCCCAGCGATGTGTTGTCCCCACAGCTGCCCCCTGCACACAGTTGGCCCCAGCCCCAGAAGGGAGAACAGGAGCCTTTATCTCCCTTAGATCTATAATAACTTCTTAAACCAAACTGTTTTTTTCTTTCCTGGCAGTGTTTTCCTCCAGGGCTGTGGTGCAGTAGCATTCCTGTCTGGGTGGGAGACATCCATGGACAGACACTGTCACGTTACCCCTGCCGTTTGCTGGGGGCTAATGAAGCTTTAGAAAGCCCCTGGAGCTATTGAGAGGCCGCTGGTGTGTACGTGTGTGGCGGCGGCCGAGGGCGTTCATTGGCCCCGCGCTGGGTGGGATGACATGGGCCCCCGCTCTCCATAGGGCCCCGGCTCTGCCCCGACGTCTGCCGAGGGCGGCCAGAGAATGGAGCCGAGGGGAGAAAACCTCCACACAGCACCCTCCAGGCGCCAATGGGAACACAGGAGGCTCCAGCTGGGGATAAAGGAACTTAAAAAAACAAAACAAAACAAACAAAAACAAAGAAAAAAACCAACCGCCACCAAAAACAAAAAGGGAGAGAGCGTAGTTGGCGGGGCTGCTGGAGATGGATCACAGGAGGCCACTGGGTGGTGAGGGCCTTCAGCGAGCAGCGTCCCCCCAGCGCTGTCGGCTCTGGCTGCGGGGACACAAGCAGCATTTCAATTCCCTACCCTTTGTCTTGGGGCAGAGACAAAAGAGCCCCTCTAAACCCCCAACGTCTTGTCTGGACCAACACAAAATAATGCCCTCTTGGCTGGCTGCCTTGTTACTTTTTTCCCATCAAGAGAATACTAGCGACAAATTAACTCATAATTTGGGAAGGTTTTGCTCTTAAAATTAAGAAGAAGGAAACACAGGGCTGGGGGGGCTGTACTGATGCCCGTTAGTGCAAATTGTGCTGCCGCGAAGGGCGCTGCCGGGGGGAAGCACACCAGGCTTTTTTTAATTGAAAAGAAGCACTGCTTTAAAAAGTCACCCACTGGGTTTCCTTCTGTTTTCACTAAACTGCCTCTGGGGATGACACATCCCCTGCATTTCCTACTTACAAGCGCAGTCTGAAAAATAATAAGTTACTGTAGGATTTTTTCCTCTCAGCTGAGATTCAAACCCAATAGACACTGTGGGGCCTAAGACCTTCATTTATTAATGCAAGAAAATCTGTTGAATCCAGTAGTCAGAGTAAATAGAGGCTCTGGGTACAATTTGAAGAATAAAATGCTTTAAGATCTTTTTCATTAAATTAATGCCAAAATACGTGTTATATTTTAGGGTTTGGATCTGTTTTATTGCACCAGGTTTTGTTCTCTGCATTTCCTTTGTTAAACAGGTATTTTAACTTCAGTGCTTTGTGAAGGGCTCTGCTCAGATCACAGAGAGATTTCTTTCATTCATTAACCTTGTGATCCCACTTTACAGGAAGGGATTGCTGCAGACAGCAGTGCAGCTTACGGCCGGCTTTAACCTCACAAATGAGAGTAACATCTTGTAACTGTCCCTCCAAAGTCAGAAAGCAGTGAAAGAGAGATCATTAGTTTGCTATTTAATGAGATCAAGGGGTTTCTATGTATAAAAAAGAATAATTAAGTCCAGCTGCTATAAAAACATACCCAGGTGCAGCTTCACTGATTTCTCTCCAAAGGAAAATCAAGAAAAGGCATTGCCAGCTCTTGAGATTGGGTTGGAACCTCTGGACACGGAGGCGTGTGTCCGTGTGGTGTCAGGAACACCTGATGGACTGGGAATCCTCACTGGTGACCAGCTCTGCTGAGCAGCCGCGGGAAAGGAGACCACGCTCTGCGTGCAAAGTGGCACAAAGCTGATTTTAATTGTTTTTTTAACTCCTGAAAACTTCCAAAGAGTTAGAGCTCCCAGAATTCATAATTCCCAGAAGCTGAAAAATCAATTCTTCTTTTTTTTAAGGTCGCTCACACTTTTCCTGGAAGGACAGACCTACTATCGCGATCCACTCAGCTGGCAGCATCCTTGTGATGGTAACCCACCCTCCAGCTGCCCAGGGGGAAGGTGCCCCCTCGTTAATTATGCCCAGCTGCCCATGGGAGGGGAGAGCTCATCAAGGCCGAGGCTGGCTGCCCTGGCTCTTCTTGCTGAGGACATCGGGTGGCCACGAAGAGCTGTGGAGGGAAGAGTGACAGGAGCCAGCCAGGCTGGGAATGAGAGCCGTGGTGAAGGACCACCAGAGGTGCCCTGGGAGAGCAGAGGTAAGGCTGGCTGCAGAGTGGGAGTTTGGGGGGCTGGATTGAATCTAGGGTGGGTGACAAGTCCTTCCTCTGGAGGAGCTGTCAAAACAGATGCTATTGGAGGTGAAGCTCTTGGCTACAAAGCCTTCCTGTGTTTGGGCAGTTAACTGGTGGAGTCAGCTGTCACCTAACCACGAGGGAGGATGAAAATGTTGAGTTACGAAGCAAAAAGCCACGGTCTTCCCCCTTAAAAACAAATCTGAGGCTCTGACTGGGGTTTTCCAGCCTTTGACCCCTGCAATCCCCAAAGTACAGACGCTGAATACTCGCTGCTATTCAGCTCCGGGCGTTGGTGTTATGAACCACAGGAAGAGCACTGAATAGTGTCTCCTGGGTCGTGTCTCGTTGCTCGGTGGTGCTGTGAGAGAGACTTTGAGCTCTTTTGGAGGGTCAGGGGAGGGATGTGGTGGAACAGAGCAAGGGGATGTGTTCGGAGTTGCCGGCTGGGTTGTTGAATGCGGGTGCTCAGATGGGTTGCCATGGTGTCCCACCTTGGCATCTGAGGGTGTGAAATGCACCAAGCTGCCGTGCCAGTGCCATGGAAGTAAAACAAAGCTGTGTATTATGGCAAGATAGGGCGCAGTGCCATGGCCAGCGGGCTGCTGGGTGGCCATTTGTGTGACACACACGAGGGAAAAGCAGACGGTCATTAACAAAATTATTGTGTGAGTCACATACTCCGACGATCAAGCTTCTGCACAGTGCTGCTGAGGATTATCCAAGCTGCTTGCTGTAAGGGAAAATGCCTCAGCACTAAGAGCGGTACGCGACAGCCCAGATCCTCTGGGGAGCCACTGGGCAGATCTCAGTGTCCTCCTCAGAGCCATCCGTAAAACTGCGTAGGAAGAGTCGGCAAGTGCTCCCAGTCACAGGCAGGCACCCATGGGCTGTGTAGGACCACGGGCACCCAGAGGTGCTTGGGGCACCCAGGGGGGCTGGTCTGTGGAGTGGGACATGCTCATGGCTGTGTGCATCCATGTGCTTTGGCCCTAGCTCATTAATTAATGGTGAAACACCATCAATCTCCCAAATCCAGTCTGTGTACCTGCTGCTGAGTCTCTCACCCGGCTCTGTTCACGTTGGTGCCTGCAGTCAGTGACCCTCTGCTCTGTGGAAACAGCACCGGGCTGCCTTGTGCAGCCTGTGAAATCTTTGTAAGCAACAAAGGTGGGGTTTTCCTAGGAGTTAGTGTTTAGTGAAGTGTCAGCTGTTCCTCATTTTGGCATAAAAGTCGGGTTTTTTAGTTGGGTAATTTCAGTGTAGCTCTCACCTTTAGGCTTACAGAAATAGATTTAGGGGAGGTGTCTCGGTGTTTATGTCCTTTGAAAACTTTAATGTTCTCCAATACACAAACTGTCCCCAGATGCTCTCATCTCCTCCGTTAGCTGACCAATGGCACATGCGTCGCTCAGCGGCGTAACGGCGCTGCCGGCATCGCGGGGCTTTGAGCAAAGGTGAGCTTCTTGTCATAAAACAGTTACTTTATTGGAGAGGAAACGAAGGAAGGTGACAAAGCAGCGGGACGGTGGTGGCAGGGGGGTGAGGACAGGCCGAGTGTGTGAGCCGGGGCAGGCAGGGCGCAGGAATTAAAGGCAAAGAACCACGGATGAAAGGCAAAGAACAAATTTAATCTCGATACCTCGCGGATTGGGGAACCTCCTTCGGAGCCGGGCAGGGGCGGGTACCACGGAGCGAGGGGAGTCCTGATCCCAGGAGAGTCCTTGTGAGGGACAGAGCCAGCGCTCACCCGGGCTGTGCTCCCCGGTGTTTCGGGCTGAGCTCTTCACTGCGCCCTCATCCTCTTCAGCAGCAGGGCGGGAACTGGGACGCGCTGGAGGTGCCCCCTGTCACAGGGCTAGGTTTTCTAAGCGCGGATGCTCTACTTGCGGGGCAGATGAGACTAAACAACGGTTACCGTGATGGATGCTTTCCGGCACCCCCTGCGCGCCCCTCTGCCCGTCACTGGCCCACGGCGAGCGAGCCCCGGCCCGGGGGCGGCTCATCCCTCCCAGAACCCCAGGAAGAAGCTGCAGAGCGAGTGCAGGGAGATGCGTCGCTTGGCCCTCAGAGGCCTCCTGGTGCTCGGCACCAGTGTCTCGGTGAGAAGAGGGCAGCGGCTGAAGC
>JAOXNH010000002.1:22081670-22094655 GCA_028566575.1 Bartramia longicauda
GAGAGGGCCCGGCGGGCGGGGGTCGCCGGCGCCGGCAGCAGCTTCGCCGAGTTCTTCACCAGGTAAAGCAGCGGGCGGCGGCGGGGCCGGCTGTGTGTGTGTGTGTCGCCGCTGGGGGGGCCATGGGGGGGTCGGAACCAGGTGGTCTGTAAGGTCCCTCCCAGCCCAAGCCATCCCGCCGTGCTGTGCCGAGCCGTCCCCCCCGGGCGAGTACCGCTGCGGCAGGAGAGGGGCTGTGCCGCGGGCCGGAGGGAGAGGAGGTGGAGACCCCCGGGTGCCACGAGCCGCCTGGGCTTGGAACTGGAAAGTCCTTCCTGGGCCGGAGCGCTTCCCTGTGCCATTGATCACAGCGCTGCTGGGTGAACTGCGCGGGAATAAGGGGGAATTCCCGGTGTGGGAAGGTGCTGTGGGGTGTCCCCGAGGATCACAAGGCTCTTGCTCCCTGCTGGCAGTGTAGGTGCCGTTTATGTATTTATTCTGAAGCGTGGTGTGGGAAGCGTGAAGGGCCAGGCTGTGTGCTCAAATTGTCTGGGCTTCTGTTAAGTTTCCAGCACAAAACCAAAAACTTCAGGACATCCAGCTTTGTTACTTGGGACGTCTGTAGCATGGCTCACTCTTTAACAAACTATACAGGAGATGTGCATTGACTGTAATAGTTTATAGCATACTCTGTATTACTTATATTTGAAGAGGGGAGTTTAATTTCCAAATTTGTAACAGTTTTTATTTTCCAAAGCCCCGGGGTTACAGTCGCTGTGTGACAGTCTCTGTGAGAGCACACAGGGTGTGCTCCGAGTGTTTGGAGGAGGCAGAACAAGATTAAATCTATTAACTGAAAAGTTGATATAGAAGAGGAGAGGTTTGATCTTGAGGCAGGATCCCAAATTGAGGAATAGTCCCCTCCTGCCAACCCTCAGGAGAGAGAGGGATTCCTGCCTGAGGATAAGGATGGTGGTGGCTGCAGGGTAAGTTTGATGCCTCCGCTTTGTTTCGAGGATGGGTTGAGCGATGTCCCTCCTCTCCCACTAGTTCCTGTTCACATTTTTCCCTCCCACAGCCTTTTTTCCCCCCGGTGTGTGGACTGCAGTGTGTCGCCTTCCCTTTGCCCTATTGCTTGAGTGCTTTGAGCAGTGACATGGGTCCTCGTTGCCTTTTGCCCCAGTGCGATACCTTAATGAAGTTCTGGAGGATTGTCCTCAGAAAAGACTGAACCTGGTGTTGCAGGGGAAGTTGTTGTCAATACACACTGACATTTGCTGTTTTCAGGGGAGGCTTGGGTAATACGTGGAGAAAATTAATTGCTGCTGTCCTGGCAGAAGCTGTGGTGCTGACACCTCGGTGAGAAAAAGGATTTGCCAGGGAGCTGACTTCACAGCCCGGCCGGCTGTGCTGCTGGTGCCTGTGCTGGTGACCAGGACTGGCTTCAGAGACTTTACACCCAGCTCTGCCTGGACATTCATAAAGTGCCTCAGTTACAGCTGATCTCATCTGAGCAGCCGAAAATGAGATCCACTAATAAAAACCACTTTTAAAGATTTATTTTTTACAAAAAAACAACCTCAAAGTTCTCTTCCTTGATAGATTTGTCTCTAGAAACAGTTACAGTAGACTCTGTAGTCTCCATTGCTCAGAAAAGGGGAAATAAAACTTTCTTTTCATCATTTTTTGAGTGATTAGTTCTTCTGAACCATTTCTGAGACTTTAAAAGCTCAGACTTCTCACTTTTTTTTAAAACTGCTCAGATTCATTCAAAACTGACAGTTGCCATCGTAAGTGGCTTTTTCTCTGGCTCTTAGAAAGAGAAACACTTCAGCTCTCAGTGATGAGGACTCAGATTGTATAAAAGTGGTCCTGTGAGTGAGTGTTGGTAGCAACCATACCTACTTGAGGAGCTTCTCAGCAGATGGCTGCTTGTATTGTTACAGAGCAGGGAGCCACAAAGGATGGTGCTGCCCAGAGTGCAGGTTGTACCCGTGGCTGTGTGCTGTCAAGAATACTCACTAGGGAAGTGCCACTGGTTTGTGTTTTGTCAGAACGTGTCCCTGCTCCCTCGGTGTGGGAGAGGAGGTCCTGGATGTGCCACACAGCGGTAGTTCAGCAGCCTGGAGCATCTTAATTAGGAAGTTTGGCCCTTGTAATGCTCTTTGCCTGGTTCACACGCTGTCTAAAATTTGGTAGCTCCCATAGTTTTTTTTCTAGTGGTCTTAATTATATATGGAAATTCTTTTAAAAGAATTTTGCTGTTGTCTACAAGCAGAGAGAAGGCGAGGGGAAGCGGGGAAGTCCTGCTGCCTTCATCCGAGAGCTGTGTCCCTGTGATTGCCCCATCAGGGAGACTGTTTGGTGGTGGCAGATCTGGGTTAGGAGGCTGCGGTTCCCAGCTCCTCAGCGATCAGACCCTTCTGCTGCTCGGCTCCTTGGAATCATCCAGGGTAACTGTCTGCCTGCGTTTCACTGAGCCGGAGGAGAATCCGATGGGGTGAGGTAGGGGAAAGGCGAGCAGCTCTGAGCAGCAGCATCTTGCCTGGGCTCTGTGACAGGAGCCGTGGCTGCGCCCGCGAGGTTGTCAGTAAGAATTAATTCCAAGATCGTGGGAAAGTTTACATCCATGATTTTTTTTTTTTTTAGGAAGGTATTAGGTGTAATATTAGGCTCTGGGATCTGAAGTTGTATTTGTGCCAAATCATTAAGCCTGTCAAATCAATGCCAACAACTTCTAACTGAGGAATAATCAGTTTTGCTGTCGTTGTGCTCTCCCTTTTGTGTGTCTCGGCGTGTGAAGTGGGATGCTGCAGGTGGATTAGGGGTGTGTGGAGCAGACCGCGTGGCTGTGGTCGCGTGTCTCCACCGTGCTGCTGGTGTGGTCAGAGCATTAGGTGGTTTCTGTTGCTGTCACCGCTTCACGCTGCGGAGTGTGATTCGTGAAACAGTCACACATAGACACTGCTCGTTCGGTTTGTGGTCTCACACGGCACCGTACGAGCCCAGTGCTCTGCTCTCGGGTTATTTATCACTTTTGGGTAGCCCCAGTGGGTTGCTTTTGGGTACAGAATGGTTACCAAGAAGAGCAGGAGTGTTGTGGGGACAGCAGAATTAAAGCCATGATGATTACCTTGATTGAACTGTACTTTACTCCCCAAAGCAGCAGGTACAGAGCAGAACAGTGACCCCAAAACGGGCAAGCAGCAGGTGGTATCCAGGGCTGAGATAAAGCCAGGGTGGTTCTGAACATCTTTGAAAGAGGAATTACACTTCCTAGTTCTACGTGTTTGTACCAGGCACCTCCTCAGCTCGTGTAGGTACTGCTCCTTTAGGAACTGTGTATTTACTAGACAAACTTAGGTGTCTGATAGTTGGCAGTTTCTCATTCCTGGATTTGAAGCTTGCTGGTGACAGCAGCAGTGGTACTTCCTCTCTTGTAACAAAAGCACCACTTTCCCAAATACTTGTTTTCCAGAATTCATCTTACCAATTTTTTTTTTTCTGATAAAATTGCAATGAGATTAATTGTCAACAGCCAGTTCTTGTAGGTCTGCAGGGTGTGCTGTGAGCAGTAGGTGTAGGGGCTGGAAGCACCCATGGTCATTGGCACACACACTTGTAAAAGCTGCCTGTACTCTCATCCTTCCTCTCCCAGAGCAGGTGTGCTTGTTGTTCCGGAGTTGGGAAAACCCTCCCTGGGGAGGTGACGGGAAGTCGCAGGGTGTCAGTGCAGGTGGGAACAAAGAACTGAGAAATCCATGGCTTGTCAAAAGGTGTAGTTCCTCAAAAGCTGCTGATCTCCTTGTTCCTACGAACCTCCTCGGCAGGGACTGGAGGGTTGTGGATTGGTTCCCTGCCCTGAGCGTGGTTCCTGGCATACACAGCAATGTCTCCGGAGCTGTAGTTTGTATTCCAATTTATCCCCAAGGAGCACTTGAAGCTCTCTGGGCTCTGTAGGCCTGTACCTACCCTGCACTTGCCTTTTGTCAATGCTTAATACCAAAATCAAGGTTTCTTTATGTATACAGAGCTTTTCTGTTTCTTAGGTCAGTGTGACCCTCCAGGGGCTGCACTGTGCATCCCCAGGGAAGAGAGCTGTTTTGTGGGGATTGGGTCAAAAATGAGAGTCGGGTGGGGAATGAGCTGTCCTTGTTGGGACGGATTTTCTAAATCTTCTGTTTGTGTAAAGATCGAGACCAGATTGATGGGGGCACTTCACCAGGCTTAATTCATATCCCTGTATTGCCTGGGCCTCTGCCTTAGTCCTCACTGACATCCTGAGAGACTTGTGTGTTTGGTGGGATTTTTGGGGTTGGTTTTTTCCCCAGTCCAGATGAGAGGTGTGGGGGGGGCAAGGTAGAGAGTGCTGCTAACGGGTGCAGGAAATACAGTGGTGATATACTGGGAAGGTGACTGGAGAGAGCGGCTAAGGGCTCCCCCCAGAAATCCTTAGGGCACCCTTCTGTCTTTGTCAGACCTGGTTTTTTGCTTTCTCTAAGCAATCTTGTAACTTAAGTGAACAAATCGATACTTATAATTGGTTGGAATTAAAGATCATTGGAGAGAGTAGGCGAGAGCATCTGGACCCAGATCTGTGACTAACTTCAAACTGTATCCTATTTTCCTGAGTTAGAGACATAATTAACTTGGTATAAATAGGAAAAAGCATTCCTATAATTAAAATGAGAGGCTTCTCTGTAGATTCTTCATTCACTCTTTGCTAAGAATGATTTATTTCATGAAGTTGTGTTGACGTGTTTGCCAGTTTCTGTCTTTTGGTCATGTGAATAACAAATATAATGGCAATTTAAGTAAGGGGAATCTCCAAAGCAAAACAAACTGTAGAAAACTTTGAAGATGAATGCTCAGGGCTTTTTCTTTTTTTTTCTTTGCTCCCAACTTTTTAATAGCTGTGTATCTGGAAAATTTTACCCAAGTTATATACACTTTTTATTCATTAAAAGGCCAAGGAAATACTCTGCAGATCTAAAGTTTCTCTGTTTCTCTCCCAAGAGCAGATCCCACTGCAGAAAATCAAATCTCTATGGTGGTGGCTTCACTTTTTTAGTGAAGCAGTTCCAAGCAGCTCAGGAAAATGAGCAAGTCCCCGAGGTCTGTGAGTTGAAAATGCCTGTTTGAGAGAGTTTTGCTCATGGTGTATAGGTTTTAAAGAGTTTTATGTTTCTGAAAAGCATTAGGATTGGGTGTTTCACCCCATGTAGGTGAGATGCCGTGTGCCCGTGTGAGCCTTTGGCTGGGACCTCTGTGGAGCAGCAAAGCAACCGTGCATTTCAGGAGAGTCAATTGTATTTAACCCTGGGTGGGTATCAGGTCACTGGGCTGTTCCAGCTTCTCTCTGCAGCCCCTCGCTGTTGTGTCTCCCCCATCCCCCCCCCCCAAAAAAAAGCTGATTAAATAGGTGTCAATGCTATGACCTTAGAGCCATATGTATAATCTTCATCAATTTAAAGCACTCAAAGTATTATTAGCAATTTCTCTGCTCTCCTTGGTAGACAGTGCCATGTTCTGCCTTGGTACAGATGTTTGCACTGGGCATCTCATAATCCTAATAGGATTTTTCCTTAACCGAATGCTGTAGTTGTGTAGGGGCTTTTTTTTGGGTGGGTTATGTGTAGTTTTTCTCAAGCCAGGCAGCTGGCATTGCTGTTCACTTCAGTGTGTAACAAACTCTTGGTGTCGTAGCTTGTTTTGCCAAGGAGCGTTTTACAGAGGCATTTAAACTTAACCCAAAAGTGTCTTCTCCCCCCGTTCATTTCACAGAAGACGTTTTTAATTCCTTGGTCTCTTCTGCCCATTTTGTGTCGCAGAGTTTCTTACAGGCTCAATGTAGCAGTGTGGCAGGGTGAATGGGACCTCTCTTCTGAACGGGCTGGGACTAAAAGGGGAATGTTGTACATGGAAAACAACGACCAAAGGAGGTTGCTTTAATCACAGCTGGCCTCTAAGAAAATGATAGTTTTATGCTTTTGCTCTTCTGGCTGTTCAATTATTCATTAGGCTGTTTTGTCTTGATTGTTTAAGAATGAAAAAAAGGAGTTTAAGGATTTTGGTCACATTTAATTCATGTGGATGCAAAAAATTGTTATTCCTCTTCAGTTTCTGGGAACTGCTGAGATGTTTATGATATAATGCCTGTCCTTTTCTTATCCCTTATTGCTCTTGTTTGCTGTTCAGCTGGGAAGGGAGTGGGTTTGTTAGGCTGGGTGGTGGGCTTTGCTTTGAGCTCCTGACTGTGCTGTGGTTCTCAGCCTTTTTATCCTGGTTTTCTAAGGGAGTGAAGCTCGGGCTGTCACTGCCTGGTCCCTCCAGTACCGCAGCCTGAGAGTCAGGTCTGGCCAAACCTCTCAGAGAGGACTGGAATATAAACATCCTGCAGGTTTTTGACTGAAGGCTGAGTGTAAGTCTCTCTGCAGAAGAGATGCTGCTGCTTGTGCAGGTCCTGTTTGTGCAGGACCCAGCCAGCCCTGCGGAGCACGTCGCTTCTGGCCCGGCGCGAGGGTGGACGGGTGTCGTGTGGGTGAACTTAGGGCTTCAGTTAGCAGAAAACTAGTTTTGATGGTCGTAGAGGAGTTTATTCTTCTGGAGCTTCTGAGAGCCAAACACTCGGAGTGGGGTTCCTGCAAATCCCTTTCCTCCCGACTGAAAATAATCCCTGTAGCCTATTGGGAGGAAGCTCTCTGCAGTTTTTCTCCATCCTTCTCCAAGGTACTCCTGTATGAAGAAGAAATTGCGTTCAATTTCCATTGTTACATTGGGAACTCCTATTGAAGGTGCTCTCAAGTGAGTGAAAGAGTCTCTTCATCAGGCAGTATCATAAAAGCTGCCTTTGTTGGCTCCCCTTGCCCAGGGCAGTTCTGTTGGTCTAAACAAACTCCCAGCTGTAGGTGGAGTAGGTGATTGTCTAGAAGTAGAGGAGGAGAGACACTGGAGACACAGAGCAGCACATCTGTAGCCCTCCTGCCTCGCTGGAACCACAGAAGCCCAGGCTGCCGCTGCCCGTTGCTGGGGTCTGGTCCCATGTGCCTGAGGAGGATGCTCCGGGAGAAGGGTGGCAGCTTCACACCTCGTCCTTGTGCTCCAGGAACAGCAACGGGAGTGGTTGGTGTCAGCTCCTCTGCTTTCTGTCACAGCCGAGTGGTGGATTGGGGAATTTCTTCCTCGCTTTGTAAAACACAAAGCCGTCAGGCAAAGCTGGAAGGAACGGGGCCCTTGTGCATTAATAGCAGCTGTCTGACAGCAAAACCGTGTACTTGCTCTTTGTAGTATTTCTGCAATTTATCACTGAAGCAGTGACATGAAATGCAGTGTGAATTGCTAACTACAGCAGGAGCCTGGTACACGGGGTGGCTACAGAGGTCGTACAGGAGTGCTTTGGTTCTACGTTACACCGTCAGGCAGCCCACGGGCACTCTTTAAAGGGAGCAGAAGGGAGAAATATACTAAATGAGTTTTAAGCAGGCTGGTCAGAGTAGTGAAGCATTGCCAAATCTTGGGACAGTCTTCAAAAATAAAACTTTGCCTCTTGTTTGAACTTAAAATTCACAAACTTGTCGGCTGTGTCAAAGGCTGAAATCTTTCTCAGCTTTGTCTTGAAAACGTATCTTGTATGGGAACGTTTGGGCTATGGGCACAGGGACTGCCCCGATGACGCTGGTGGCTGTTGCCCTGACTGAGAGGCAGTTACCGCTGGAACAGTTTTAGGTAGTTTGCTTAGTTAGGTTGTACTTCTTGAGATATCTGGGTGAGCTGATCGAAGAATTTACTGTTGTCAGGGAACAAAAGGAATGTCTCTTCCCTGCTTCTGGTATTTATTTGATCCTCTGTGAGCTGCTGTGGCTCACTAAGCCGGGGAGTGAAAAAATGCAGATGGTTTTCTGTGGGATTAGTGGGTTGAATTGACTGGTGAGGTATGGAGAGTCTGGGAACCGAGGCAGCAGGAGGGAGTGTAGGACACAACTGGTGCAAGGAGGAGAAATGAGCTTCCCTGTAGTGGAGCTGAAACAGCTTGGCCGTGGTGTGTGAGGAAGGAAGGGGTCTCGTTCCTCCGGTGGTGTTTTGCTTGCGGTGTGGTGCTGGTTCACCAGCCTTGCCTTTGCTGGAGCAGATATTATAGCAGAACATCTGCAGCCAACTGGTAGAAATTGTCTGCTTCTCACAGTTGTGATCTAGGGTTTGGGGTAGGTTCTGTGGGCAAGTGGCATTTGGTTATTATTGCAGAGGACTGACCATAGCGGTGTCAAAATAGCTGCTGAACTACCTGATTAAATATGAAGAGAATAGAATAGTTTGGCATAGAGCTCCATTTCTCTATTTCACCCTGCAGAGGAAAGGTGAGACCATGCTGATTATCTTCCTTCACTCGTTTTGCGCTTGAGCATCCTGAGATCCAGCCGTGTCCATCACCTTGGCTGTGTGTCTGGTCAGCTCTGGTTTGGAGAGCAGAGCCCGTTTGTAAGCTGACCTCTGCTACCTCTCTCTGCTGAGAGACTGCTAAAATACTGCTTACCAGCGAGTGTTCTGTGATACCACTAAATGCTTCCAACTCTTAAAACTTCCCAAATACGTGTGTACCTGCAGTAAAATCTTTGCCAGCAGAGTTCATAGAGCTTGGGACTGGTATCAACTAGGAGCTTGAGCAATAGGGTTGATCTAATCCAGTCTCTTCAGCGCAGCTCCATGAGAGTTCTGTTAACCTTTGTGTCCTCTCTGAGGCCAGAAACCATCTCCTTCCCTAGCCCTCGGCAGTTCATCACATTTCAGATGTACCCAGTCGTAGGTGAGGCTTTAGGTGACCAGTAATATCAGTATCAATATCAATGCAAAGGTCGGTTTCATTAAAAAACCCAAACCTGCAAGCTTGGTCTGGCTGAAGGTGTGTGTTCTCCTGGCTTCATTATTTTAAGTTTTTGGAGGTAGGAGGGGAAACCCAAAATCTTGCTTGTGCAGCACTGAAGAGTGTAGTTTTAGAGTATGAGAGATGCAAACGCTGAAGTTCCTTTGGAGAGGGTGGTTTGGGGTAGGCTTTGAGTTGTCTTGGTGCAGAGAGAAAGAAGAGATCTCTGTACTGCTAAAAGGTGCTGAAACTGGGACCATGCTGTAATAGAGCTGTGTTTGGGGGTACTTAAAAGAGAAGTTGGTGTCCAGCTTCTCTGTGGGGCAAAGCGGAGGAAGGTGTGAGCTGTGAAATCCAGCTCTCGGCAATATTGGGCAGAACTTGTGCTCAGAGCAACTGTGTAAATGTATTGAATCCAAATGGGCTGATGTTAGTCTAAGCTTTCAGAACTAAACATCTAGAATGTGTAATAAATTCTCAGTTTATTAGTGTTTGGTTCCAAATCTCCATGTTAAGAGTTTTAAACTAAACCTAAAACCAATTGCATCTGAACTTACAAGGGAAGCTAGAAATGTGATAGTAAAGGATGAGCTGAAAAGTGTTATTTGTAAAGCAGAGGGGGTGTTTGCTCCTAATCTTTTTATGTTCATGTCACTTTTCCAGCCATAACTAATAATGTGAGAAAACACTTCTGAGCATGTGAAAGGGAGCAAAAAGTTCCTGGACACTGTGGTATAATTCAGATCTAAAACAATGTGGCCATCCTGTCTGTTGGGCTGAGACGATTACTCTGTGCACTCTGAGCATCCATCCTGACCCTAGGGACACACTTTTATCAATTCCTGCAGATGGTACACTGTATATAAACTGTGTAAAATGTAGAAATAGAATCCTCCTTTTGTTGCTCAGCAGGCTTTGTGAGTGGCTAACCAAAAAGGTTTGGTTTTCCTTTTAATGATTCATTATTTATGCTCAGAGTTGAGTTACATTTGTTTCTGAATGTAAATTATTGAAAAGTCTTGTTTAAAGCAGAGGAGTTAATTGTCTGTGATCAAGCAATATTTTTCTGCTGGTATTTCCAAACTGTAGCACACAAAACTTCAGCAGAACAGACAAGACTTGAGTATGAGGAAAAATTCTGTTGTATTTTTAAGTAGCTTTTGCCTTTTACACGTGGCAAAGACGTGCCCATGTGAATGTAATAATTCTTATTATATACTCGGTTATGGTGATGCAGGAATATGGAGCTGCAGGCTTGAAGGGTCTTCAGAACTTGTGCAGACTGTTCTGAAAGGATGGTTTTAAGTCAAAATGATTCATTTTAACATTATACCAGTAAAAATACATCTATAACAATTCCTGGGACACACCTCTTCGAACTCCTCACTGATACAGCTCTCTGGATAAAGGTTACCAGGCACATACGTAGCGTATCAGTTTGTCTCTTGGCTAATTCAAATTTCAACAAATTTCAAACCTAGATCTATTCTGTGTGCCTAGGAAGCTTATTTAAAAATTAGCACAGGGATGGAGCAAGAACAACCAGTGTGCACCAGCAGAACTCTGTTCTTTCTGGAGATGCAAAGTCAATTCTATCATCATACATATACAGCTCTTAATGAGCTTTGTTAATGAGCTTTGGTTGGAGCTGCTTCTGTCTGGGCAAAGCCAAGAGACTGTCTCCTGTGCACAAATGGGAATGTTTTCCTTCTGGGAAGGAAATGTGTTTTAAAATATAGCAAATGCTGTAAGTGAAGAATGAATCTTGGGATCTCCTTGCAGAGGAAGAATGGGAAAGTACAAGGTTAGCACTGCACAAAAGCATCTTCCAGTGAAAGTGCTCCCTATTCTGTTGGCTCAGAGGTCAGCTTATGAGCACCCTGAGAAGTAACCTTACAGTCGGTGAACTTCTGATCCCTCTGTCTGGAAAGTAACTTTCCAGTATTCAGAATAAATGCACTTCTTTCAGTGTCTCAGTTCCCACAGATGGTGTGGTCAGTGGGAGCTCATGGCTGGTGTCACACAGTGGAGCTGTCTCTGGGCAAGCGGTGGTTACTGTGACCCCTGAGCCTTGGCTTCCTCAGGAGGAACAGAGGGGTTATCTGCCGGTTCCAGTGCAACTGCTGCAGGCACTGGCAAAGGTTTCCTGCTAAACTGAAGCTGTGTCCATGTTCCCTGGCTTTCTGGTCCCTGTGATGCAAGTTGAAGGGTGAACATTACAGAAAATGTTAGCAAAAGTAATAGTTCACTGTTTCTTTTTAAAATCTGTAAGTTATGCAGTGATTTCCAGCTGTTCTCAGTCTCCCACCAGCTCCATAAGATACATAAACCCAAACAGGAGCCTGGGAGCTGGTGTGTGCTGCCAGCTTACATCTAAGAAAGTGTCTGGGGTTACTGAGAGCTCTGACACTGCGTAAAGTAGCTTAGAATTCAGAGATAAAACTGTGTTAAGTAAAATATATTAGCATCAAAGCACCTGTAGTGAAAGCTCCTCCACTTCAAGGTACTTACTTTAAAGCATAAGGGAAAGCCAAGGTAAAAAAACCCATGCATTTTCTGAGCCCTAAATCTCTGCAGTGGTGAACTTTGGTTTAAAGAAATGTAAGTGGGTACAAATGTCATTTGTTTATATGCTTATAATAAACAAAAAGAAAACCCTCCTCTCTTTTCAGAAACTTTTTCACTAAAAGGACGAAGGAACTCAAACCTGCTGTCCAAAGCGCTCCTGGTTGGAAGCTGTTTGGAAAAGTCCCACCCAGGGAAAACCTTCCAAAAGATTCCAAAATTATTCAGCAGGTGAGTAAATGTCACACAACTGTGGGTACAACACCTTAGAGCCCGATGCATTGGTGTCACTGTGCAGCCAAAGGCTGCTCTGGGAACGCTCCTGTGGGGCTTTGCCTAAAGAGCAGCAGTTACTGGGGAGCAGTTTGAGTTTTGTCATTGTCTAGAATGTTCTTCAGTGCATCTCAGTGCTCATAAAAAGGTGGTACATACTCAGAAAGTGTTTAAGCTGTTTCAGTCAAAACATCAGAACTTGTATTAATTTCCCATAAAACTTTGCCTTGTTTAACACGATACGCTACTTTTTTTTAATGGTAAAGTGATTGTGAAACATTCTAGGCTTCCTTTTATGAAGTTCAGTTCTGAGTTACTTTTGCGTGTTTTGTACAATAAAACCATAGTCATACGTGTATATTCAGTTTTCCTTCAAACTAGATATTAATCTAGTAAAATTTATCCTCTTACAACTTTCTTGTTACAAAACTGATACTCTTTTCTTTAACTCATCTTTCCATAGTCCTTCCTGCCCAGAAGATTTATCTGAGCAACTTGTGACAAATTGTTTAGAATTCTGAAACATGTAATCTGATTTCACTTGAATTTTTAATCTCACTCAAGGTATTTTTGTTTCAAATAGTACTGTTAAGTTGAACTTGGTTTGGAGTTACTGGGGTACTCCAGAAAGGTAATTCTGATTTCCTTCCTCTGAGACAAAGTTGCACTTCCATATATTCATTCCTGAGGAGGCTGGCTTTAATTTGATAAAATAACAATAAAATGGTATTGTCTTTAAAGATGAGCAGGTGGTAATGTATCATTAACTGAATGTTAACGTGGGATCCTGCTTCTTCAAGATTTTCAAATACAATTTTCCTTATTTAAAGGGTTTCCCTTTTTGGGTGGGAGAGGGCAAGTGCTCCTGGTTCGCTTGCAGGCGAATGTGGTGCTCTTGGCCCTTGTGCTATGAAAATACTGTGGTGAAAATCCAGGTGTCCCTTCTCTCCTGAGGAACAGAGTGTGCATGGTGCTACCAGTTCCCTGCTTCCCCTTTTCCAGTAACGAAGGTGTTTGTTCTGGAGACCAAGTCATAATCTGCAGAAATAGTCTCATTTTCTGTTGTCCCTCAGTGACTGTTTTTCTTTTGAACTGTAGTGTTCCTGTGTGTTGGTTTTGTTTTTTTTTTAACTTCTCTGAAGTGGCAGAAAAGCAAATATATTTTATTATATAGATCTATATATTTAAGTTGTGGCTGCCCCATCCCTGGAGGGGTTCAAGGCCAGGCAGGATGGGGCTTTGAGCAACCTGGTCTGGTGGGAGGTGTCCCTGCCCAGGATGGGGGGGTTGGAACTCAATGATCTTTAAGGT
>JAOXNH010000002.1:22126102-22139020 GCA_028566575.1 Bartramia longicauda
GAAGGCCTTGTGAGCCAGTATAAATTCTACTTGGAAAATCTGGAGCAAACAATTAAAGGTACAGTCAATTTTCTGTAGTAAACGCAAAATCGGTTGCGGTATCAGAACTGACCTCCTCTGACTGAATTCTGCCTGCTGTCTTTGAAGTAGGACTTGAATGAAGTGTGCAGGAGAATGTCTGCAGTAACTAAAAATGTAAATATTTAGAAGCTCCCCTCCATTCTGAACAGCAATCACTAACAATAATATTTTTGCAGATTGGAAGCAGAGGAAGTTGAAGAAGAGCAATGTCATCTCGTTAAAAGCATATAAAGGCCTGGCAGAGATTGCAGTGAAGTGTCTGTGTGAGCTGCTGGTGGCCCTGCCCCACTTCAACTTCCACAACAACATCATTGTTCTCATTGTTCCGCTCATGAATGATGCATCAAAAATGGTAAGTGATTTTCTGATTAGGGAAAGGGTTCTTGTTTTGCATGAAAAATAGTCCATTTCTGAGCTTGTTCTACAGATCTTGTGGCTGGATCTTTTCGCTATTTTCCAGGCTGTGTCCACTTTCTAATGGGTAAATTCTGTCAGTATTATCAGTTGGCCGTTGTCATGGGCTTGGCTTTACAGAAGAATTTGTTTGAATTCCCTTTTCAGATTTCTGAACTGTGCTGTGAGGCAGTCAGGAAGCTCTTTAAACAAGACAAGTTGGGCAGCGCTTCACTCGGTGTGGTTAAGGTCATTTCTGGTCTTGTGAGGGGTCGAAATTACGATGTCAGACCCGAGGTAAGAGCCTTTCTGTTGTACAACAAAATTTACTTCTGTCAACGGTTTAAAAAAATCAGAAAGTTAAAGTTAGTGCAGCTACAGATAGCAGAATTTCCTTTCCTGCACGGAAGAACCTTTGACCAGCGAAGCCCACTAGCTGGAATGGAATTCTGGATTTCTCACCCTCCGTTCTTCTGCTGTGGATCACCTTCCATTGTATTTATTCTATTTTACAACAGGTGTTAAAAGTATTTCTTCACTTAAGAATTAAGGAAGTAGAATTACAAAAAGATGCAGAAGACATCGCACCAAAGAAAAAGTTCATGACATACAAAGAGAAAAGAAAAAACCTTTCAAGAATGCAGAGGAAGGTACGGCGTGTGCTTTCTCAGGCTCTGCTGCAGTGACCTCACATAGCAGTGGGTTTTAGCAGGGATGGCACTTCTGTTGCCAGTGTTAACTCTCAGCATCAGTGATCGGTGTTTGAGTCGTACTTCAACATTTATGAGGTTCTACAGGGAAGTTTTTATCTTCCTATTTTTTTTCTCTTCCTGGTCTTGGTAATACTGGGGTTGTTTCCGATAGGGAGGAGTGTGTCTGACGTAGTTACCCTGCGGCATCACAGGGTGACTTCAGCAACACACTCGGCAGGGAGGGTGTGTTCTCTGGGTATCTGTGGGACATGGAAGGGACATTTAATCTGTTGCCTTAAAATCATCTGTATGTTTTCAGTGGAGGAAAGCTGAAGAGAAACTGGAACGAGAACTCTTGGAAGCAGAAGCATCAGAAAGTAAAGAAAAAAAACTGAAACTGGTAAATAATTTAGAATTACTTTCCTACTTTTGCAGAGTGGCAGCTCCTAACCCTTTTGTGACCGAGTTCTCCCCTCCATCCAACCTGTCCACATTCCACACCTCTAGATAATTGTGCCTGTGCCCGAGGCCTAGGTTTTAGTAAACCAGGCCCTCCCAGTTTACCCCGGAAAGCAAACTTCAGCCATTCTTGCTCCCTTCTGTTCTCTGCCCCAAAAGGTGTTTGAATCCATCGACACACGTCCTCCGAGTGCAGGCTTGGACAGAGAGGGGCATTTTCACTTGAGTTTAAGCAAAGGAGAAGTGTCTGGTTTTCATGCTTAAGTATTCTATTTTGTTTTCTGTCCTTCAGCACACGGAGACCTTGAATATTGTATTTGTAACCTACTTCAGAATCTTGAAAAAGGCTCAGAAGTCTCCGCTTCTGCCGGCCGTGCTGGAAGGCCTTGCAAAGTAAGAACAGAGTCCACCCTCTGTGTGTGTTAGAGAAGAGATAAAGCACCAAAGGGTTTTTTGACTTGGGAAGGGATTTATGAGCAGTGAGAAAAAACTGTCCCTGAAACATCTGTTGAAATTCTTTTATTTCTCTGCTGAAGTTTTCACCTACTTGTAAAAACATTTCGAAGTGATGTGAAATTCCCCGTGCTGGACTTGGTGTGATGCAAACCCAGCAGGGTGTGATGGGATTCCAGTGTTTTGTCTGAGGAGTTCCTCAGAACAGGGAGCAGTCCCTGGTGCTTTAGGGCAGCCGGGATTAGGGGCTGGGGGCTGAATCACCCCTCTTTCTGAAGATAACAGGTAGTCAGTGTTTGATTTAGCTCTGCTTTTAGAGTGTGGATTTTGGCAATTCCGAACAGCTTGAGCTGAGTTTGCAGATAATGTCTATACCATAAAAATAAAAATCTCTTTGATTCTAGGTTTGCTCATCTCATAAATGTGGAGTTTTTTGATGACCTGGTGATTGTCCTTCATTCTCTCATTGCATCTGGGGTAAGTGGAGCTTATTCTATTACTTTCCTTAAAAGTAGGTTCTTTTGGGTACTTAATCAGTTTTGTGTTCTTAGGGTTTAAGCTATCGTGAGAGTCTTCACTGCATTCTCAGCGCTTTTCATATACTCTCTGGTCAGGGTAAGAGATCTTTAAAAACAAGCTTTTGTTTAATATTGTCTGATAGATTAGTGGAGTAAATGCATTTATCTGGGATTATGTTAATAGGTGATGTTCTTAACATTGATCCGATGAAGTTCTACACACATCTGTACAAGACACTGTTCAGCCTACACGCAGGTAACGCCGCGCTCCCATTGTGTTTACTCTGCTGATTTGGCACCATAGCCTTAGTGTATTGTTAATAAACTGCAGGTGTGTGAAGATACCTGAGTTCTGAGACTGGTTTAATGTCCTTTCTCAGGTTGCACGTTGTGCTCCTGCAGTACAAGTACTAGCAGTGTTACTGCAATCCGTGGGAACGGGGTTTAATCACGGCACTTCCTCAGGGAATGCCGAGTGTGTGCTCTTGGATAAGCATTTGTCCTGTCCTCAGTATAGGGTTTTTGACTTCCTTATAATTGTTTCTTTCAGTGGCAATTTAAAAATTCTCTGTTTTTTCTCTAATTCTTTCTCTAATAGGGAAAAATCTCTTAATTTTTGTAATACAGTTTTTAAAATAATTTCAGTTTAAATTCTGTTTTCCAAAATCCTCTGGTGTATATTTCTGATATTTATAATTCTGACCTTCTAATTTGCTAATTTAAATTTTCTAGTAATTATGAGAAGCTGAATAGTTTATGGAGAAAAAGATACTTACGAAGTTTGAAATTAACATAATTTTAATTAAATTCATGCATTTGTATTCCCTAAGGGGGAAAGAGTGAGAAAAAAACATCCTACAATTCCGGATGGGTAAAAGACTGAATCTTCGCACCATTTAAAAATTTATAAAAGATGACAGAATGAGTGCACTTAGGGTTAAAACACTAACTGCTTTAATGTTTATACATTTTTGATGGAACAAATATTTTCTTAGAAACAATTATACACTTTTTCTGCTCAAAGCTGGACTGCTTTTACCGAAAAGGATGGATGCTCATGTCTGTATCACATAATGCTCAGCTTTCATGCATTTCTCAGGTTCTGCAGTCAGGAGCAGAGTATTTGCCTGTGTGTTCTTTGAAATGGTTATTCATTCACTCTTTGTATGAAATTCTGCTGTCGAGGCCGTACCAACGACGATGTGGAGATTGTGCTCCAGAGCCTGGATGTCATGTTTGCCAGGCGGAGGAAGCAGGTTTCCCAGCAGCGAGCTCTTGCTTTCCTGAAGCGACTTTCCACGCTTGCTCTCCATGTCCTTCCAAACTCCAGCGTTGGGATCCTGGCAACAAACAGGGTATTCATGCAAGTGAGTTGTACATCTTGGAATTTTTCGCTTACTGGGTAAAGGTTACTGAATTTTTCGACAAATTGATGTTACACAAAATATTTTGAAGCTCCTTAAGCAAGAATGATGAAAACAGTATCCATAAATGCTGCTGAGACCGAGTAACATGGAATGAATCCATCTTCTAATTAGATGTGTAATATAAGCAACTCAGTCCTTTTTTGTGTGTTGTAGATGTTCCCAAGGATGGACCTCTTACTCGACAACGAATCTCAAGGCAGTGGAGTTTATCTTCCAGAACTGGATGAACCAGAGCACTGCAACGCCCAGAACACAGCTCTGTGGGAGCTGCACTTACTGCAGGTTAGTGAGTAGGGGAGTGAGTGGGGAAGTAAAAGCAGTAAAGAGCTGCTAAATGCTTTTATACTCTTTACACCAGTAGAGAACAGAGGGCTTCAGGCTTATCAGTCAGATCTGGCCCACATGAGCCTATTCCATATGAAGAGGAAGAGCAGCACAGTGGTACTGGGAAGGAGTGGGCTGAAAAGGGGATGTTACACATGCCCTGTGATAGCACCACACCGGATCTCGCTGCGGGTTGCCTGATAAGACTCGTTTGGAGGCTTTTGCAATCTGTGAAAGTTCTCTTGCAGTCCAGTCCTTCTCTGGGGAGCTACTGGCACCTTGATACGTCATTCCAGCCAGGGTGTAGAGCCTGGGGCTTCAGGAGGGCTTCCTCTGCCCCTTCTCCTGCCTGCTGGGATGAACCGTGGAGAGCATGATGTACTAGTGAACGACTGCACATTCTCATTCACTTAACCCCAGAAACTGACTGATTTTGGGGTGCTCTTCCTCTGTCTAAACCAAAAGCGGAACCTTCCATCTTACTGAGAAGGAAATAAATGTGAGAATCCGTAGGTGAATACGTTATCCTTATCCCTCGGTCAGCTGCCTCCTTTCTTTTTTCTCAGAGACACTATCACCCAACAGTGCGGACCTTTGCAGCTCACCTTAGCGTTGGAGCTCCAGCTGAAGGCTCGGCAGCTCTTCCACTTGATTTGAGCCAAAGGTGAGTTACCAAAGAATTCTGTTTTTAAAAAGAGTGCCCTGAGAAGTAGCTGTTGCTCATACGTTATTAAAAGAATCCCTAAAAATAATTATCCATAAAATTACAAGATTCTGTTCTTCAAACTCACTTTCTTTGTTCTTCTGCCAGTACAGAATATTGGCTGCCTTTTCCTTTTTTTTCCTTTTCCTTTCTTTTGAGTTGTTGCCAGGCGGTGACAAGGGTAAGAATCTCAGAGTGCAGGGAGCTTTCTTCCCACGGGAGCACAGTGTCTGCATCAGCAGCCCTGAGCTGAGTGTGGATCAGGATCACTGAACCGTGGCTGCCCAGCGTAAACTTGGAAGCCAAGTTGCAGCGTAAGGCCCGTGGTGTGTTAAAACATAGGAACAACTGTCCTGCTTTGGAGGAAGGATCTAATTCACATCCCGTCCTCAGCAGTGGCCTCAGGACAAGTAAGAGCCAGGCCCTGAGCGGTGTCCTGGCCTCCCACTGCTTTCAGCCGGACGCGTTTCCTGACCCTGATACCATTCTCTCTTTATCACCTCCTCATGGAATTCTTTTCACAGCTGCTCACTGTCCCCTGAACCACAGCGCGTGTTTTGCAAGTAGAGCTGTTTGGGCAGGGTTCCCTGAGCCCACTGCTCCCCGCGTTAGGACCTGCCTTCTGTTTTGAACCAAATGCCCAGGGAGGTGAAAGGAGCAGCCTGCTCCGACACACGCCGGCTTGTGCCTCATGGGACTTGGTCACCCTCTCTCATACTGTCCCCCCAACTGCCGCCTCTTTGGCTGAAGGGATCCACCCAGACAGGAGCTGTTCCATACTTTCCACCATCTTTGTTGCCTGTTCCTGAACTTTTACCAATTTGAGTATTTCAGGATGACAAAACTGGAGACTCGGATGCATTACTTGAGATGGGGCAATCTGTGGATTTCCTCACTGATGTAATTCTGTTCCCTTGTTGCTTTCCAACTCCAGGCAGCATTAAGGTCACAATCCCATGAAGGTATCTGTCAGAACAACAGGATTTTTTTCCTTAAGTGACAGTGGTCAACTTGGAGCCTGTTGGTTTTATGCAACACTGAGATTGTTTTTCTCTCTGTTTCCCACCACCACCGTTAAGTTTCATTTGCCGTTTTACTGCCCATCTCGTGCAGTCTGTCTCTGCTCAGGCAGCTCATTCTTACTCCCACAGGTGACTTGCTGTTCTCCAGCTTGGCTTTGAGTGTGTTGAAAAGCACAGGGTCTGGCACACACCTTCTGGAAGTCCGTAGTTTATTCCTGCCATTGCAGAACATCAGCCCCTGTCCTCCCTTTCCTGTCTTTTAACCACTTGTCCCATATGATGGTCTTCCCTGTTCTCCCGTGGCTGCTTTGTTCTTGTAAACCCCTTTGGAAAGGGACTGTTGGGAATTCAGGCAGATTCTATCAGGTCAATAACTTCTATCTGCTTTTTTTCCTTTTACTTATTCAAATACATACAGGGCAGGCAGTGACTGGCTGGAGCTCTGGCAAGCCAACAGAACAGGCTTCTTGTCTCCCAGTTCTTCTCCTGTCCCCAGCTGAGTAATTAGACACACGTTACTGGCTTTTACTTGCACTGTTACCCAGCTGTTGCCTTCCCATCTTCCCAGGTGATGCTCATTTCTCCAAGCTCTCCTAAAGCAGAGTGGAGGCTGTGAATGGCAGGTGTGTGGGAGAAGCTGCTCTTGCTTTGGGGAGATGTTACTTGGAAATCTCTAATGCCATTTTTCTGTCTCTGTTTGCTGTAGGCCTGCTACAGAACTGTTTGAGGCGTACAGTATGAGAGGAATGACCTTTAATCCTCCTGTTGCGGCAGCGACACCCAGAAGAAAGGTACTGTCTCATCTCTCCGTGTCCTTTCTGTGCTATCCCAACAAAACCCCTAGCTGCTGGCTCGCGCTGCCGTGCCCCGGCATCAGCACCCTTCCTTGGGCTTCCTGCCCTCTCTGCTTTCTCTGGCAAGTGCTGCTTCCAACTGGCGTAAGGTGGCACTGACTGTAAAGAGGGCAGAGAGGCTGTATGAACAGTTCCACCGCCCCCAGCATCAGTTCACCTGGCAGGATGAGTGCAGTAGCTGTTATTTTACTTATCTTTTGTTCTTTGCAGTGGTTCAGTGCAGATTTCTTGTCTGTTTTCTGTAATGATGAACTACTGTTTGTTCAAAAAGCAGAGATAAAGCACCAGCTGTTTCCCAGGGCGGGTAGTTGGCAGGGCTCTGGCTTTCCAGAGCCGTTGGTTCAGCACGTAGGACACTGGTCCCCTGGAGCGTCAGTTTGTAGCTTTACAGTGTGAATTTGAAGGGAACAAAGGGCTGTACAGAGAGGAGAAATGGGGGAACAGAACACTCTTAAGCTCCTCAGCACTGGATGTGTTCCAGATGCAGCTTCCATTAAATGTCCAGTGAGCGGTGTGTCCTTTAAAAAGTGATAAATAATTTTATTTCTTCCTAACTAAAACTTTACAGCCTCTTAACCTTGTTAGTGCCTCCCATCTGTAACTCAGTAATGTCAGTTAAAGCCTTGAGAGCACAATTATTATTTTTCCATTTTAGAGAAGCAGGTTCTGCAGATGTGTTTGTGCTGCCTTAGTGTGGCCTCTGCCATCGGCCTGTGCCGTGCCTGTCCCGCGGGGCGTCAGAGGAGCAGCTCTGCTGGGACAGCAGGCAGGAGATGGGGCAATGCCTGAGTAAGGACGAGCACAAGCTCTTTAAGGCAGCAGAAACAGAGGAAGGTAACGCAGAGACCAAGGTGTCCTTAGGTGGTTACAGTGGAGGTAACTGGGAAAATTACCTTGGGGTCTTGCCTGCTCCCTGGCTGTTTGGTTCTTTTTAACAAATTGTGGCAGTATCTGAGGTTTATCCTGTCCGTCCTGCGTGTGTAAGGACAGATCCACCTGAGCTCCATGGCTCTGGTCCGGACACACAGGGGCATGGGAGAGACACGGGGCTGCTCATGGAAGCCATAGCCCTGTTGAGTAACACAGCTAAAATCCTGTAATCCCCAGGATACATTCTCACAGACGGATGCGTTTATAGATGAGGAGCTGAACAACCAGCTTCAGCAGCACACCACCGCGACCACGGGGCACAAACCCCTGGATTTTGCCAAACACTTGAAGCGATCATCCCTGTCCTGAGTGTAGCCATCAATCATCTTCAGTTCCCACCTTAATTATGGAGAAAGAGCGGCTGAAAGAAGTTTCCACTCCTCACTAAAGGAACTCAAGTACGTTTTTGTTGGAATGTAGAAACACAAAGTGTACAGCAGCTTTTCACGTGGAATTAGAGAGGCCTCTGTCTCCACGTGTTCCCAGGGCTTGGGAACCACGATGAACAGTCATGGCAGAAATTTTAAAAAGATACAAAACCCAGGTCATTCTGAAATTTTTTGCGACCATGTATTATAATATTTTTGTTTATTTATTTTTATAACAGAATATAGACATGTTTCTGAGAACTCACTGGGTTGTGGTGATAAATTAATAAATACTTTGGAAATTTTAATATAATACTGACTTTGAGTTTAAGATGCCTAGAGCTTTGGAATATATTGCTTTTTTTTCTGTTGTGACACCTCCTAACCTTTCCCTCATTCTGAAATGATTTTGCATTTGGTGGGTTGTTCTCCCTCCACTAAATCTTGTTATTGGCAAATTGAGATTCCTAAGTTCCAGTTCGGAACCATCACCAGGATGGAATGCTCTGCCACACCGTCCTCCGTAGCCCATCGCTGGCACCAACACTGCACAAAGTCAAGGTAAGAATTTCAGTCTCCTTTAGTAATCTCCATTCCCTAAATATCAGTTACCGCCCGGCTGTTTTAGCATTAATCTTCATGTGCATGTTGGCTTTGCAAACAGTAAGAGACATTAAATAACTTAAGAGTTGAGTGTTGGCTCCGTTCCCCGGGAGGGCGGTGGCCATGACAGTCCTGGTGTGCTTGGTCTGTGGTGTGGGATGAGACGTTGGAAGTTCTGCAGAGCTTTTTTTCAAGTCGCTTCACCTCCTTACAGTAATTAGAAAACAGCTCTTTTTCTCTTGGGTGTTTAGTCTTTTAGCCAGGTATTTACAGTTTTATAAGTAATTTACTTTAATGCATGTCTTTAGGATTAATCAGACAAGTTCACCAAAGTGCAAGTAGTTAAACGCGAATTCACCAATGTTTTTGGAACAGACCTCTGTTAACGGATCAGAAAATGTGGATTACAAACTGTCTCCAGAGGACGGAGGGTAACACCGGCCTCGCTCTCCGTTCAGGTTGCCTTTCCCAAGGCTTTTGAGTAGTTCTTTTCAGTTGTGGTTTCCAATATGGATGTGACTTGAATTCTGACAGTTCCCAGGGGCCGTTGGCCAGGTCTTTGTCGGTTCAGGAAAAAGCAAGGACTCATCTTAAACCATTTATTTATTTTTTACAATATATACAAATACAAGTTTATTCTTCAAGTCAGCAGACAGAGAATATTCCAGGTGGAAAAGTCACTTCTAAAATTGTTCATTTTACATTGTTTCCAAAGGATATAAGGACTGGCAGAGGGTGGTGGTGCACTGTCAGAACTCTCTGCCCTGCTTTAGGAGGAAAACACCTGTACGGCTCTGTCAGTCTGCAGCAGCCTGTGCGCAGCGGGGAGACACCTACAGCCGGCTGCTTGTGTCTGTGTTCAGTGTGCCAGACCTCACCAGATACGTACCACAGGCAGGGAACACCCTCCACCACTGTTAGTGTGAGGGGGGGGTCCCCGAAAAGGAAACGGAGTCTGTCGTGGAGCAGTAACAGGCAGCGGTTAGAGAGCGAGAGCAGACGGGGCCGGGTGGGAAGCTGCAGCCCCAGCCTGGCTCTGGAGCATCAATCTGTCACCAGGGTCTTCTTTTAAAGTCAGACTGTGACCCTAAGAGGGTGTGTTCTTGAAACATTCAGGTGTTCCCATGTTAAAGCCTTTAATGCCTGAAAGCGTGTGATTTCTAAAGCAGATGGCTTTCTGAAGATGGCTCCTGAGACACTGCAGCTAGTAATAAAATGAAACCTGACAGGTTATTTTTATTCTTTGAAGTGCTAAGCTTGGCATTGGTCAGCAGAGGCAGCAGCCCCGTCCTTCTGCCCCAGCTCCTGCAGCCTGAGCCGTGCCCCCCACGGCCCCACTGCTGCGCCAGGAAAAGGTAGGACATTGGTAGGGAAGTAGCAGTGGGGTTAAACTGGTGTGGGATAAACTCCTTTGAGATTTCCAGCTGGGAACTGTTCGGCGTAAGCCCTGCTCTCCCACCCAGGAGCCTGCCTGTTTCTGGAAGGTATTGATGATTCCATTCCTTTCTCTGACTTTATCCTGGAAGCTGCTGCCTGTAAATTTGTTTGTAATGTAAAAATGAATGTATTTCCCTAATTGATGCCTGTGCTCAGCCAAAAGCAGAGAGGGACAAAGGGTGTCAGTCTCGTCACAGCAATGCATGGACAGGTTTTCCTGCAGAAGTTAAACCTGTGCCTGAGCAGAGTGACCTTTCCTGTTAAGAGTTCAGTAACTGGGCAGGTGCAGTCTGTGTAACTGGGCTGGCTCTACAGGTAACCCCCCACCCCTACCCCCGTGGGGTGCTTCAGGTGGTGGTGTACTCCCATTATTAGTGTGCTCAGAATCAAGGCAAAGGGCAGGAGGCTGTCTCCCTCTCCAGCTTCATCCCAAAACTTACCACATTTCACCAACAGAGTTTACTGGGATGTGTACCAGTGCCCAAATTTGAAGTGATCCACGGCCATTAATGAACGTACTGGAACAAGGTAATTAATTGCCTCACGCAGTTTCAGGTCCCTAGGTGCCTGTAAAGGTGGGGGGTTTTAAACAGAAGCTGGGTATTTTGGTGTTCTCCGTGCTAAACAGCAGCAAGAGCAGCTTTAGGCTTGGATTGATGAGGTAATAAGCCATTAGAAAATCATTGTTGTAGCAGAAATAGTACAAACTACTGTGTGTAACTTGCCCCCCGAGGTCAGGCTGTTGTTAGGGCTGTGTTACACTGACACAGCTGCTCTCCGCCCAGCGTTTTCCAAGGTGGGTTGTTTTTAATCTGTGTGACAGAAAACCCTCAGTGGGTGACACCATCGGTGCAAGAAGTTGCTGAAGTGAGTCAGTGTCTGCGGGGCTACTGGGGAGGGGAGGAATTTTATTGTCAGCGCTGCTGAAAATAACAAAAAAAGCCCCAAAGAGGTAAGGGCAAACACAAGGAAGCATTGATCCTAAAATGCCATGAAAACACCAAAAGAAAAAAAATTCTTAGTGCTGTGAAACTGCTGCTGTGGTGAAATAACACAGAATGGAGCTAACAAACATCAAAAAAACCCCAAGAAAGTTGCCTTAGTTGAATTGTGCAGTTGGTGTATTTCCCAGTAATTCCTAAGTATCCCAAAGCAAGCCGTGCCCATGGAAGTACGCCCACGGTGTCACTGCTGGGGTGGGGGCAGAGCAGCCCTGGTGCTGGGTGGGGTTTTGGGGGTCACTGGATGGCCATTGCTGAATTACAGAGTGCTGAGGAGAAGCAGCTCGAGGAGACTCCTGGGGAAAGTGGACTTTTTTGTGTGTCTTGGTGTTTTTCACGAAAGCTGGAACTGACCTCCAGAGGGCACTTCCTGGCTTTGGTAAGGGCCACTTCACAGGAGCTTTCTGCAGGGTGAGGGGACACTGCACAGCTTCTGGGGACACTGCAGCTGCCAGGTAATGGCTTTGCTGGCTCTTATTTCATTGTCTAATTACTGGGGGGGAGGTGTGTGTCCCGGGACCCCAGCCCGTAACATCCTTCACTTCCCTTCTCACACATCAGAATAAACCCCGTTTTAGTTCGGCTGCTGCTCTGGCCTGTGCCTGGGGCAGCTGCTCCCAGGAGCTCAAGTGCCAGGGCTGGTGTGGGATAACCGACTGGCTCCCTGTATCCCTGGATTGGGGGGTGTAGTCACAGCTCTGCTCAGGAGACAGGAGGTGTGTGGAGCCCTTCGTTCACTGCAGGTGCTCCTGTGGGAATGGGAAAGCCCAGGGAGACCGACCCCAGCACTCGGGTGTGGAGAGTGGGAAGGAAGTGTGTTCCGAGCTCCCGGGGAGGGAGCACACGGACACCCCCCTCCAGCATCCAAGGATGAATCCCACCAGCACAAACCTTCCCAGCAGCGTTTCTGTGTAACCAGAAGTGTCAGGAGTTTTACTGCCAGAATCCTCTGTACTCGGGGCTAACGGACAAGTGAAGAGGCATTTCCTGACTCTAGGGAAAAATGCATTTTGAATTTCCAATGTTGATTACATTTATCTCTGCCTTACTTTGAGTTTGGTCAGTTTGGGGTCTTGACCCTCTTGTGCTGGAAAGAAACAACCAGAAAAGTTAAAACATTTTTTTCCTCTAAATCCAGAGAGAGGTAAAAATTCTGCATTTTCTAAAAAGCAGCGGATGATAAATATATTACACAGTGGCATGTGCTGTGGAACACGGTAATAAATACTAAACACAAGCCTGCAAAACTAGAATTTATAAGAAGAAAATGTTGTTCCTTGTCAAAGTATCACTACCTGTTAGGTGTATTTAGCTATTGTACATTATTTTGTTAAAGTAGATAAACCATAAATAATTAGAGCATTTTGTGGATATTCCCCAGTTACACAGACATGCGAGGGAAGGTACAGAATATTTAAATCTCTTTACAATCACTTAACACAGTGTTGAACAGAAATCTTCAGGTAAAAGTGCATTATTTTAATATAATACACGTAAAAGAACCCTCTGGTTCTCTGCCTTCAGTCGCCCCAGAGGCAACCAGCTAAAATCAGCTTTTCTTTCACAAGGGAGGGTGTTTCCAACCCCCAGTCCAGGAGACGTCCCGCCAGAAGCCACAGGTGGAGGGGACTCTCCCAGAGCCCACCGGCCTCT
>JAOXNH010000002.1:22139440-22174234 GCA_028566575.1 Bartramia longicauda
GCCTCTCCCCGCTCTGCGCCGGCCCCGGCTCCCGCGGCAGCGGCTCCGGCCCCGGCTCTGCCCGGCTCCTCCAGCGGCCCTGCAGGGGGACCCACGGCCGTCAGCCCCAGGGTTGGGATAAGGAAGGAACAAGAGCAGAGGGAACGTGGCTGGGACCCTTCCAGCGCTTACTTGGCTTTTCTTCATTTCAGATTGTTTTGATGATTTAGGGATTTTATCGCAGCCTAGAAATAAGGTATCACATCTGTCCCTTCATACTGGAAATATTTTAGCAAATGAAAGTACAATTTTAACTCTTCTAATGCAGTGAATTAGCAGTGTTGTGACAGTGATGTCAGTGATGTCAGTAATTGGGGGATGTGGGAACAAAGATGCAGTCGTCAGTTGGCCGCAGGAGGAGAGGATTGTTGGAACTGTTGATTGATTTCCTGTAACCCCCGGGATGGGTGGGTGCTGCCAGCCCGGCGCAGGGGGGTGGGGGGACAGGTTACACCCCCCTTCACCGTGGCGTGGCCCTGCCTCCTCCACTTCACTTGTTTCAAGTCAAGCAAGAGGGAAGAAATTAAGAGGCAGAAACAACAGTGAAAATGTTGGAACGTTTCTGGCAAAATTTCCATGGAGAGAAATTTATCCCAGAAACTTGTTTTAGCTCAAAAGGAGACTCTCAATCCTGATGAGTTTATTATATGTGTGTAATAAAAAACTAACCAACTTCTGTTTACTTTGGGCCAGAGCAAACGGGTAACGGGCCATTGTTAATTAAGTGCAGTTAGTTCATTAAATGCCTCCTGTAAGAGCAGCCAGGAGGCAGCGTCCGGGGTTTGTTTTTCAAATGGGCAGAGAAGGGGGGTGAAGCCCAGCCCTCGCCCCGCTCCCAGTGCCGTAGGGTCGGTGTCTCCTACCTGCAGGGCCCGTGCCGTGGGCAGCCGCGCTCCTCACTCCATGGTGTCACCGAAGGTCACCCCGCAGGGGGCCCGCTCCTCCCGCTGGGGCCCCTCGGGTGCCACCCCCAGGGGGGGCGAGGAGAAGCCCCGGTACTGCCTGCTGGACTTGGTCAGCTTCCGGAGCTCGCTGGTGAAGGAAATGCCTTTCCTCTTGTCATCGCGGGCTGCCTGTAGAAAACACATCAGGTCATCGGAGGGGATTCAGGGGCCGGACGGTTGCTGGGAAATAGGGAACTCGTAGGAAAACACAACGCATTTCTAAGCAGCCTCCCCTCTGAACTGCAGAGTGGCTGTGCTTGCACATCAGGCACCTTCCTCTGATTGTTCTCAACACATTAACTGAAAATTACCCACTGTCAAAGACACACTTAGCTAATTTGCTATAAAAATCTGTGCTTATGACACAGTTGCTTTAAAGCAACACCTGCTGGGGCCTGCTGGCCTCTGCTGGGAGCAAGAACGGGCTCCCGGCGGACACATCCTTCATTCCTGCCCCTTCCCAAGCCCTGGATAATGTGACACAATTTTCATTGAGCAGGAAAAGGGACTTTATTCCAGTAGTTGGTAAGTCCTGGCCATTGGACCGGTCCCGCTTTGCTGTGCCAGGGAGCACGGTCTGCACGGCCAGAAGGTTTTGAAGAGCAGCTGGTGGGAAAAGGCAGATGCAGTGAGGGATGTGCAGGCAGAGGGAATCCCGTGCTGGGGGTAACCGAGGCAGTTCCACCAAGGAAAAAACGTACAGGAGTGGAGAGAAGAGGAACCTGCTTTTTGCTGTGATCTCTTCTCTCCCAGCCTTGGGCCGGTCGCGGCTCTCTCCCATTGGAAGCAGGTTCCTGTTGAGCTGATCCATAAAACCTGCCCCAACCTACTTAATTTTTTTACCTGAACCTGTTCTTTGAGTTTAAGGATAAATTTTCCTGCTCCCTTCCACTTGCTTTGGGCCTGGAACACACACTCCTGATCAGAGAGAATCCTCTGCGAGGGCTTAGATGTGGAGGACTTTTTGTTGGCTGGCTCTTTGGTCACCTCTTCCAGGAGCACGTAATCGCTGGGGTTGGGGTTGCTCAAGATGCTGTAGGAGTATTTGGCTTTGCAAAGAGTCTGGTTTCAAGCAGGAAAGACAAAAAAAAAGAAGGAATTCCCTCAGACTGGGGTTATTAAAGCGATGGATTCCCCAGTGAGTGCTGGGAACAAACCCCCTCAGCCTGGTGTGACACCCCCCCGTGTCACCGACCCACCAACAGCCCCCCCCGTGTCACCGAGGGCCCCCCCGGGCGGTACCTGCTGTATGACGTCCTGCGCCGTGCTGAGCCGCGGGGCTTTGATGACGGTGCGGGGCTGCTCCGGGGACACATCATGTACCTGGACAAAGAAACTGTCTTCCTCGGGGCCCAGGGCTGCGTCCTCTCTGGCTTCCTGAAAGACGTTCCTCTCATTTAAATTCTACAGGAAAAAGGAGAGCCAAATCCATGGACTTGAGAGGTAATGGACAGCTGGGAGTCACAAAGGGCTTTCATCACGTGAAAGCTGGAGACTGCTGTTTCATCAAATGCAGATCTTCTACGTGAGAGCTTTGAGGAGCTGCTATGGCTTGTGCCTCTACAGAAATACCTGTGTTTCTGAAATACCTTCCATAGCAGGCAAGGACCGGAGACACATCATACCACATCATGCAAAAATGATCACTTAAATCCCTTATTTCCTTATGTTTGCAAAATTCTGTGTAGTCCTGTAGTGGTGGCATTAAGAGGGGAGATGGTGGGAAGTCTCCTTTTCTCCACTGGTCCCTGCACTAAAGCCAGAAGAACTGAGAGAGCGAGAAGCCCGAGGGAGCGTTTTTCCCACTCCTTGTTCTTCTGGGCAAATTTGCAGCTTCATTTCTAGCCCCAAGACCCGAGGGGCCTCTCTGCAGGAAGGCTCCAAAGCACAGATGATGCTCCGAGGTACCAGCATCGTGGGACAAAACCACGGCATCATTTTCCCATAGGATGGATGAGATGGACTTTAACCCAGCCCTTGTGCAGGAACAGGGTTTGGCAGTGACAGTCGTGGCCACATGCGCTGACAAAGGACATGTCGCAGTCACCTGGATGTATTAGGCTACTCTTTTCACAAGTAGATTTCTATCAAGTAATTTCTGCTCCAAGTATTTGAAACAGAGGAAAAAAAGTAGGGATTTGTGTAATACACTGGGGATTTGTCAAACTGAAGCTTTATCAAAAGTTGGAACAAAATAATCCATTAAGGATGTATTTTTTCATTTTAAAGGATCCCAAAGGATTTGTCATTTGTGTGTGTAAAAATCTCCACCTACAAACATACGTGTTTAAATGTCACTGTGCTCAGCCCAAGCGCTGGTTTATGCTGAAACGACCAAAGGAAGCGCCTCTGAAAGGGAGACAAGGGTCTTTCTCCTGCTGTTCTGTTTCCCCTCCCAAGCCTGGGCACCAACGTTGGGTGTTTTGCTCACAGTTTAAACTGAAGTAATCACTCCATCCTCCTCCTTTAAATTAAAAGAAATCACCTATTTTATTGTTTTAGGCTATCATTGATAATTTATTCATCCTTTGAGGTTTTTAGACTTCTTTAGTATTAAAATACTATCTAATTTTTCTGAAGATGGAATAAGTTGCTGACGTTTACCCTGATTGATGACTGGAGCCTGGAGTTCTGTTATTGATGATCTTTTGGTGTTAGTTATTATCCTTCTTCCTTTATGTTCATTTCCTATCACGTCAAAATCCAGATTTAGATGAAATGGGAATGATCAGAACAGAAAGCTGGTGGTGCTGACCTGCTGAGATGCTGATTAACACCACGTGGCTGACGCTGGAGCTGAGAGGAGCCAGGTTGGTGTCACGCCAGGGTATAAAGTCTAGTTGTGCTCGCTCAGGAGTTATGTTTGTTTTCAAACAATGTTCAGAGCAGTGACAGACTCACCAAACAGTGAAACAAACACAGCAGCCCTTTGTTTCCTGGCCCTAACAGCTATTTTTAACCACCTTTGTAAATAACAATTTATCTAAAACAGACTTACTTCCTCTCGGGTTTTAAAGAGAATCCTTCCAACGTATCCTTCTTCTGGAAACCAACTGTTCAGGAGCTGCACCAGCCCCTCATCAGGCCCAATCACCCTCTGGAATGGTGGTTTTCTGCATTCGCTCTTTTCTTTCGATATAAAACTCTTCTCTTCCATCAGAAAATAGTCTGTAGGACATGACTTGGTGCCTTTGGTAGTAGCCAAGAGCTAAGACAGACCACAGTAAACACACAGCAATTAGAATGCTAAATATAAACTCTGCATAATTAGTAGTTATAAATGAGCACGAACAAGGAGGCTTTAAGAATCACTAACTATTCTGATAGCGCAGGCGAGATTTCTGATGTGCTACTTATTATTGGGATATTTCACTCCAGGGTAATGTCCTGTTCCCTTCAGGCCAGCAGCTCAGCTGTCCCAGACAAGGCACTGCTATTTAAGCTTATTTCTGTCCCGTTTGGCTGCCCAGACAATTTATTCTAATCCCAGGACAGTACAGTCTTTTCCCACTGCTGGAATAACAATCCCTGTTGAGTGAACTGGTTTTTCTGCTCATGAACTTCGCCCTCTAACTTTTACTCTCTATTCCTACGGTGCTCAAATTCAAAGAACTGCAAGAGAAATGTTTGCCCTCAGTGTAAGGCCAGCCCACGTGGGTCAGAGAGATTGTTCTTCTCATCTGCATATGCCCAAATATTAAGATACTAAAATAAGATTATAAACCCATTCTCCGCAGCCAAGATTGGGAAAATTTGGCTGAGGATATTCTGTGTTTGCAACGTAATTAATTCCAGAGTAACCCGTTTCTGAAGCACCCCCTCGCTGTGACGGAGGAACACCACGACCCTGCAGGGAGACAAACACCCAGAGTGCTGTTGGGTGGGTTCCTGCCGTCAGCCGGCAATCCGGCGGCACGTACCTGATGGAGAAGCTGCGCAGCCGTGGTGCCCCCCCCGACATTGAAAACGGTGAAAGGCTCCGGGCCCGGGATTCCATGAATCGTCACTTTGTGGGTGACAGCAGCTTTCCTGTCCCCCGTGCTGAACAGCTGTGGGACAACAGGCAGCAGGTCACTGAGCGGTTCGTACACAGGCCTGTTGTTGTCAGGCTGCCTGAAAGACTGTGCTGGGTGTACACCTCCACAGAGCAAAGGGAGCCCCTAATACACGGCTCTTACTGATGATCCACTACACATCAGGGCACCAAAAACCCCAACAAACCGACCCCCCCAAAAGACCCCACCCCAAAGGTGAAGAGAAAAAAGGAAGTTTTCCAGTGAGAGTCCATGAACCTCCATCGCTATTATCCATTTTAGCCGAACGCACGAATTACTGGATGAGAAGCTACTGCTTCATTTTACCCTCCAAACCACTGATGTCCTTCCTTCCTGCCCTCGCTTACCCAGCCGGGTGTCTGGCCCGGGTCCAGGGGAGGGGAACGTATGCAGTAGCTCAGGAGGGTTTTTCTAACAGCTCAGCAATCAGCAAAGCGATAAAATACGTGCTTACAGTTACTAAAACACGAGTCACCCAGCTGACCTAACACAGGGCTATTTAAAAAAACCCACCCACATCACATCCATCCATGCCTACAGACATATGTACTGCTGTAACTGTTAAAATATGCATGTATTTATGCAAATGCTCCATCTTTCCCTGTAACAGAATTCAACTTTACTCTCATTATTACAAAGTTGTGGGTGATTTTAATCTTTTTCTGCCCCAAATGCATTGCTCACAGCTGATGCACAAAGGAGCGCATGAGGCAGCTCTGAACCTTTGGTGCTCAGTCCCACTCCTCCTCCGGCACGGAGTTCTCCAGCTACACCCAAATACACCCAAAGCCAGAACGGAAAAGATTCACCATCCCACAGTCTCAGCTGGGCAGGGGAACCTGGCTTCCACCAAAACCCAAAAGAATTAGGTGTTGAGGTACTTCTGAAAAATAGGCAAGTTTAGGAGCTGCTATCTTTGGACAGTCTGGTTCCAGAAGGCTTCAGACCACAGCAGTTACTGAGACAAAACCACATGGCATTCACAAAAAATGAATTAAATTACCATTGATGCAGGCAGAGCATTCCCAGAGGGACTTTCTTCCATCCTCCGACTGTTTATGAACAAACTAGAAATTTCTAAGGCTTCGTTGTGCAGGTTGTGGAGCTGGACATGTCTGTAGCCTAAAGAGAAAACACCCCTCTGTGAGCACTTTGCCACATCCCAGTCTCATCCACGGGAACCTCAGATTTGCTGTACTTAGAGCTACAATGTGCCATCCCTACAGGAATTACACGCTGCAGTAACACTGCACGAACACTCACTCTGTACAACCGTCTAACCCAAACGCTCTGAAATGCCAAGTGGCTCATAGAGCTGCCTCCCTTGGTTGGGATGTGATATTCAATATATTCCATATTACAGGATGCAGTTCAGGAAGCTGCCGGACCATTCTGGCCCAGCGTGTCACCACAAACTACACTGTACCTCTTTTTAGGGCTTTCAGGGGAATGATCCTCTGAGCCGTTACGGCCGAGCTGTTATTTTCCACCACCGCGAACCGAAGGAAGACCAGATCCTCGAAGTGGACGCGGAAAAGGAACTGCTCGTTCCACATGGGGTTGAGGGTGTTGCGATGGATGGGCTTGGTGCGGAAGTGGCAGCTGTCGAGGGGCATCCCCAGCACATCCAGCTCCACGCAGGGGCTGCCCGCGCTGTGGCTGGGGCACACGTTCTGCCCCGACACGATCTGCAGCCAGGGAGCACACAGAGACAGCCGTTAGTGGGGTAATGCTGTCACGTCGTGATTCTGAGCTCAATATTGTTTATCCCACTCCTAAACTGATTTAATTACAACACTCCCCTACTCCTGTCGTTGCCAGGGCAGTAATTTCAGAGGCAGAGCTGCTTCACCCCCCCAGGCCATTGCTGTCACCTCTTTCCTCTGAAAAAAATACACTCTCCATCATGAGTGTAACCATTCGAGGCACCTGGAAGTTAATCCAGGAAGAATGTACCAGTAACGCAGTCAAAAAGGATCAGATTTCCTTCTCTGTGACTCAGGGTGGTGGCACCGGCCCCGCTGGCCCTGGCACACACGGCACAGGGATCGGGTGTGCAGCTGCAGCCGGAGAACTCGGGTTCCTGTGAATCTCACTTTTCTGACGCACTTCCTGGAAGGGACTAGCTGCTTAGAATACTTTTTGGCCATAAATCCATGAATTATATATCTTATTATATAACTTCTAAAAAATACTGTCTAAAGATCCACCACAGCTTTTCCTAATGGCTCTTTGTGCAGCTTCTCGAGCACTCACACACGTGAGAAACACCCGGACAATTCCACACAGTTGTGCGGTCCCAGGGAAAACGCTTTCAGGATCGAGTTTCTACAAATATTGTGAAGGAAACAGTGAAAGTAACTACGGATCCCAACCAGCCAATGAAATAAAATAAAATAGAGACAACGATTTCCTCCTTCCCCTCCCCTCTCTGTCAGTCATGCCGACCTTCAGAAGTACAGGCAACAATTAAAGGTTCCATCCCTTCAGAAGCACAACTGTAATCCCAGTTAAAGCCTGGGGTTAAACATCTTCCATCTGCCTGGCTGTAGGAAAATCCCTTTTCATGTACTTACTGTTAGGGAATATATAGCTGGCTCCTTGTTATCAAGATCTCTTTCTAATGGAGAAAACTGCTGGTACATGGAACAGCTTTTATCCCACAGAACAGGAGGTTTCAGAACGTATCCGCAGCCACCATTGGCCTCGAACATGGCGGCGTTCAGCTGCAGAGGAAGATCTGGGGGGTAAAGGAGCCAGAGCTGACTGAGAGCAACGGTACCGTGCAAAAACTGAGACAGGGAGGGCAAAGACATCTTTAAGTATCTGGTTTTTTACATTTTAGTTGTGTACCATCAATTCATTCTTGGTTTTCAAAGACAGCTGTAATTTATGTATCCCATCTACCCAGTATTTAATTACATAAAACTGTAAGGACAGTTCATTCTTTTCTGTCCCTTTCTGTTGTCTCTCTCTTGCCTACACCTATTCTGAGAAGTTTCTAGGTATTTGCCCTGAGCTGCAGAATGAAAAAGCAGGGACTGTGCAGCTTTGTAGGTGACCTAATGGATTCCCCATCGAAAAGGTGAAAGAACACAAAATAGGACAGAAAATGGCCCACAAATGTTTTGATCAACATTAAACCAGCACCCACAGAGGCACTTCTAAGTAAAAAATAGTTTAGTACCTTTTTATACTTGAGATTATCAGAAAGGGGTAACAACTACTTGAACTGAGTGAGAAAAACAACCTTCAGCAACAAAATAGAGGTAAAAAAGGAAGGTGTTGCTGTGCTGTGGGGAGATCTGCTGCGCTGGCACAAAGCTCCTGAGCTCTGGGATGGCTCCTCTCAAGGACCAGATTGTCAGGTATGAACCTGCTTTGGGGTGCACTGACAGGTACGTCCCCTCGGGACAGCAGGGAAAGGCAAACATCAAACACAAATTCCCCGTTTCAGGGCTTATTTCACACTGAAGGTGTAACAGAAGGTGTGTTCGTGTGGCCGTACCGTCCGTCTGGTAGTTGAGAGCCACGAGCTGCACGCCATGGAGCCAGAAGATGAGTGGGTGGGGGTTGGAGGAGTCGATGCGGGTGGCAGCGGGGTAGGTGCGGAGGAGCTGGCAGGCAGTGTGCTGGATCAGCTTCTGGGAGTAGCGCCGGCACAGCCGCTTGGCCGCGTTCTCGTTCAGCGAGGAGATGTGGTAGCACTTGGGCGTCCTTATGATGGCGCTGAGAGAGGCCGGGGAGCTGTACGGGGAGCAGGGCTCTTCCCAGGTCGGCCGCATCACCTCGAAAGGGCCTGGAAGAGAGAGAGCACCCACAAGGTAACAGCCACAAGAGCCACAGGTGCCAAAGATTCCATGTTTTCTAGGAAAGCATGTCTGCGTTCTTGGGTTGTGGTAGAAAAAGCTGAGCCTGGAAAGCGCCACTGCTCAGGAACCATCCATGAGAGGAAACACAAGTACTGAAGTGACTCTGTGATTAGATGTGCTAGCAACTGCCTTCATAAGTAAGTACTGAACTGGCATTTGCCAGAATACAATAAAGGAATAAAATTCCACCCTTCTCATTTATACATTTCACATGGGGAAGGGAGGCAAGATGGAAACCCATCTGCTAAGTTCCCAAACAGGCAGCCTACGGAGGCAGGAAGAGTCAGGGGACAAAGCCAGCAAAGTACATATATCCTTTAGAATGAGGCAATACACTTCATTTTTAGGACCCTGGCCTCTTGAAGGGAACCCAACCCGTCTGCTGTAGCCATGCCCTTGGGCTGAAAGAAACGCAACGCTCTTTGAGCCAGAAAATGAGTACAAGAAAGGGCACAGCTCTGTAACTCTCTGTCCATGGCATCCGCCCGAAAGGCCGGGGGTCTGGGTCTCATCCCCACCCCAGAACCTCTTCTGTACTTCCTCTGTATTTCTTTACATCGGCTCATAGGCAGAAGCACAATTTCCAAGTTCACAAACTGAATCACCTGCAGAGTCTAAGACATCCAAGGTGGGCCACGGGAGTTTGCACAGTTACACGTTTGGACTTGGCTGAATTTTAAGCAACTAAGTCCTACTTCAGACACTAAAACTCCTCTTCTGGATCCAGCCCAGCAGTTCTGCCTTCCATTTGTACTTTGAAAATATTCATTCATAGCTTTTAAAATACAAATTTTTAGATACATCACTTAAAATATATGTTGGTTTTGAACTGTTTATGAATTGGGGTCTTCGTGTTCCTGCCCACGTAATCCCCTTACAGCAGTGTTGCTGTAACAGGGGCTGCACTAACGACACACCGCTCCGAAGCCCAACACCCCTCACACTGTACAGCGTTTGATCTCTAACAGCCGGGGCCGCTCCGTGTGCTGGGTCCCGGAGCCGCTCCGTGTGCTGGGTCCCGGAGCCGTTCTGCAGGGCTGGGGAAAGACGAGGCTCCCGTTACCTTTTCCAGATGCCTTGGCGAGAGCAGCCGACTCCCCGGGGCTCAGCCGGCCGGCGTTGGTGCCAAAAATGGACTTCCTGCTCTTTCTTTCTTTTCCTCTGCTAGAGCCAGATGGGTTGAGAGTTGACAAGCCTGTTCCCATAAATGTAGAATAAATGAGCCAGAAAACATGACCAAGAGGGCATGACATTTTCCATCATATTTTACATTATTTTTGAAGGCATGAATACTCCTGTTATATAGTACACAGGGCAGGCACTGTATTTTTCTCCATAATTTAATTTTAACATCTTTACATACCTACATGCCTTTATGTATGTATATTTATACATACAGTGTATATAAAAACTTATATGAAGCAACACAATATACAGTTATCTCTCTGTGATACAACTTTTCTTCATTTTACTTTTTGGCCTGAGGAAGGTACTGGCTCTGTCTCAAATTACCAAATGGTCCTAATTAATACTAAAAAAGTCTGCAGTAACAGTCCCAATGTATTAATCTTTAGAATAATTTTTTTAAAACCCCCTCCTCTCTACAGAAGCACTAAATCTGTTCAGCAGTGAACATCATGGAATTCACCTAGGATGGGCACCTACAGAATTACAGAGATGCAAGAATAGGATTTAAAGAGATAATGTAAAGGAAAGAGCCCAAATGCTGTGGGTTAAACACTTTAACCTCAAGGTGTTTTCAGAGTTACCTTCTGGTTAGAATTTGTATTTCAAGAACAGGAAATATGGTAGGTGTGCAAAACCCATTAAGCATTTAGCGGCCAATATGCACTGGAAGTGGAGCTGGAAAGCTCTAGCAGAGCTATTACTCAAACACACACGTTCTAGCAAAATAATCATTAAAATCATGAGCTAAATCCCAGTGAAGTAACCAGACTTAATCCCCCCTAAAGCCAGTTTCTGAGGATGGCAAATTTCCCTGTCCTTACTCTAACTGTGCTAAAGTAACAGGTTAAACTGCAGTTGTCACCTCCTCACCATGAGTTTCAGACCAGCAGCCAGTGAGTCTGGGGGTCTGAGTCCCTGACAAAGAATTTACAGAACATCTGTATGCAGAGTGCTCTTTTTTATGTTGACTTGAATTTCTTGAGAAGCGATAGTCTGGGGGCACTCTGACACAAGGCAGGTCGAGCCTGAACTCCAGGCTGGCTTAGCTCAGGTCAATCCCTGCTCTCAGCTTTCCCTGCCCATTGCGTAGGGATCCTCAGCAGCAGAGCCCCCAGCGTAACCACTGGAAACCCAGAAAACAGACCTTCACCTTCCGAGGAGGTGGCCATGGGAGGCTACACAGCCTGGGAAAAGGCAGTATTTGTCTCAAAGGAGACAAAAGTTTGTTGGAAAACTAATTTCTACAGCTCTGTGTGTTCATCAGCAAAAGGAACTCATTTTCTTAATTGTTCTATTCACACTCTCTTTAAAGCAAGAGGAAGCAATCTGATGAGGAAAGCAAGTATTTCTTTTATAACTGAAATTACATTAAAAAACTGAAACATTTTAAAAGTTTTCTTAGAACATCAGAATGTCTTCGTGTGTCAAAATGCTTGGAACAACTTAAACTATGTCTGTTTAATCTTGAATATCATTCTTCAAAAGAAAATATTTTATTTGAAAGATATCTCTTGCAGATTTCATTAAAGAGTATCAGATTTGAATTTTTAGAAGTTATTATTTTTACAAGTGACACCTACAATTCTGAAAGTTACAGAAGATTATAAAAGAATGTCTCTCCATTTTTCAGCATGTTTATCTTGCCTATCTGACACTATTTTCTGTTTGGTTAGCTTCTCTGATCTGATTATAGTTCTATTTGTATAAGATCATGATTTGGCAGAATCACTGACTTTTCCACAGAGAACCATTCCATTAAAAAGCAGATTTTTCATTCAAAACATTAAACACATCAATAAACAATAAATTCTCAATTTAAAAGTATTTATGTGCACAGTATGAGCCAAAACACACTCAAGCTCACGTTTCAGTGCTGCACAAGTAACTCCCAGCGATCCCCAGGCCCGTTACTCCCTCTCCTTCCCCTCTGCAAACATTATCCTTCCTACCCTGCACAAGAAGCTTCTCCTATTTCCTTACCCCCTCCATAAGGGGGTGTGATGTGCAACCAGCTCTCCCCACACACCCCACCCCACCAAAAGGCTGCTTTACCCCCCGATGGCTCCCCTCCTGCCCGCTCAGGACGGAGCAGCAGAGGCAGCCGCAGGGAAAGGTGGAAGGCACCGAAGAGGTCTCTCCAGAACTGTGACAGGCTCTTCCTGCACGGTTTCCCGAATGCTTTCCTCCCTAATTCAGTAGGTCCTTACATGGAAACTTGGAGCTCTTAAGATAAAGCTTTCTGTCCTCTGTCACTTGGCAGCGCAGTTGTGAACACTGGCAAATCTCACTTTTGTAAACGTTGTAATATGACAAGCAGTATGTCTTCACATAATTTATGAATTCTACTTCTCAGCCAGAGCTATTATTATGTCGACTACCAAATCATCAAGAGAAAAGCTCCTCAATCTGAAAATGCTTGTACTAATTCCAAACATAAACAGAACATCTCCAAGAATCAGAGAGCCCGAAGGCATACACGAGGGCAGTGTCCTTACCGGGGAACTTCACAGCTTGGCAGTAAATGACAAGGTCCGACAGCTCCGGGGCGATCTGTCTGCTTTCCTTCTTGTTTTGTGGAAGATAGAACTCTTCACCCAGCTCCATGTCATAAACCTACGTGACGATTCCAAGAGCATACAATAATATGATTACTCCAAGTGAAAGTACTCGTGTGTCTGTCTCATGTCCTCACAGTCCTTTCTCTCCTTCTTCCTCTCTGGTTTGCTGTCCTCACCTGGCACATCCCCATGTCAGGTTTATGCCCAGTACCTGTCCCTGACACCACTGCAGGGGGCAAAGCCTCAACCAGAGCCCGTTCTACAAACACTTACACAAAAATTTAGACAAAGATCTGTGTTCAGGAGAAGCTACAATTTACTGGACAGCACCACACTGGCTCAGTTGCCAGGTGATTTGGTAACGGCAGCGTGGCTGGCTGACACCCCAGTGCGGTTATTTAGATACACAAAGGTGCTGAAGACTCAGGTGAAATCTTCAGTTCCATGGATGTTAATGGAAACGAGGTATCTAAATAAACCCTCTGGGTTTATGAAGTCTTCCATTGAGAGTAACGACAGCTAACATTTTCAGCCCAGCAGCCTGTACATACAATGAGCCCCAAGGACTCTTCTCGAACAGCATGCTGAGCGTTTGGTTCTAGGTCATCTATTTTCTCTGGTGCAGATCCACACCTTCTACTATTTGTCTTCATTAAAGCACATTTGCCATCCGATGTCTCAGCGACATAAACTGCTCAAACCCCTCTGAAACTGGTTCTATATCAAAGTGTGGCTGAGAAGAAAGGGGGGGAAAAAAGCAGAACTACCTTTCCTTTATTATTGTAAGCAGCACAATCAGCCTTCTTTATTCGTTTGGCAGTCTCTTCGTTATATTCAAACTGCAGTTTATCACTTGATAATTTATTCTCGGGTCGGTCTTCAAGAATGTTATCTAAAAATCAATGGGATTTTAATAAACATAAAGCCAAACAGTTTCAACTGGAAATTTAGTTTGAATTAACAATATTTGTGGACAGTGCTGTGAATTTTGTCTGAATAACCAGATGCCAAAATAATGCATTTACTGGCCAAAGCATTCTCCTTTAGTAGTAACTTCCTACTTCAAAAATTTAATGCTCAGCTTTGGTTAATATGCTGCACGTCTTTTAAAGCCCATCCTTTTGTGCTCAGAAGATGCTTAAAAAACAAAATCATCTAATGAGTTAGGCTTTGCCATCCGAAAACAACTGATATTCCTCAACAACAGAGAATTGCTCAAGCCCAAACACAATTAACCACATCAAACAGGTACACGTCTTTGTACAGCACATTTTGACTTTCCTCTCCTTACATTCACCATGAAAAAACATTTTTTACATCTGTAGAAATTCCTCTTCAAAGCCACATGTTTATCAGAGAATAACACACCTACTGATGTGGTCTTTCTGGACCAAAATATTGTAACTGTCACAAAAGGAATGGTTTTATTTCATTCCTGAGATTCCTGATGCTTTGACCATACTCTTTTTATGCATAACCAGTGTCCCACATGCAGCCTTCTAACAGCTCCTGCCAGTCAGCAACACCAAAAAAAATATCTGATTGCACTTTTAACATGAATTAGAACCCACACATTCCCAGGGTCCCATTAACAGGCTGGAGATGCAGTGCTGATTTCATGCAGTTAAAATGCTCAACCAAATGGCCTTTACCTTCCTGGCTGTTAGGAGCAGGAGAAGCATTAAGGACATCAGCTACAGGGAAACGGAGTCAGAGAGGGAATAAGAGGAAAGGAAATTAAGATTTACAGCCAGAGAAATGAAAATTAAGTGTCAGTTGTAAAACTATTAGCCTTACACAAACCTCACGTATCAGTAAGGAAAATAAAACTAAAAATCTTTTAGAAAGTTTACAGACCATTATCTAGATTAGTTTTGCCAAAATATTAACATAATTAAAGATCCCAAAGAATAACCATTGTAATAAAGCAGTAAATCATGCTGCAGACTCCTTCATACACTGGGAGATGTGCATGTCTCCTGCCAGCTTCAGAGTTCTCAAACCTTCTCCTAACTAGAATGCTGCTCAGACACCGCTCACTGCGTTGGCCTGCAATACTCCCCTGGCAAGTCTGGTAACAAAGATCTAAGTTTTTCACAGCAATTTACATCCACGCTGTCTCCACCCTGTCCCACCCCAGGAGTATTCTCACGTAGCCACCTAGGCCAACTTCCTAGCAAAAGGCAACTGAAGGCAGCATCGCACCAAACTCAAACATTTTCCTATCAGCATAACTAATACTGCTCTCCCACAAGCAGTGTCACTTCCTGAGCTGCGTTCGTTAATTTTGTGACTGTTTTTTCATCATTAAACACAGAAGCGAGCAATGTAAATAAGAGAGCAGCTGGAAAGAAGCCCTGTGCTGCAGGACATGCTCCAGCCTCACATCTTCTCCAAACGTGGTACCAAGGACTTCAATGGGTACCCATCACGCGTAGGGTTTGGGGGGGAAGAACTCACTGCACAGCTGGAACATGACCTCCACCAGACCATGGGCCCATCTAACCCAGCTCTCTCTGGCAGGGGCTTAAAGAGGGCATCCAGCCCCCAGTCCTGGTCCACTTCCCTGGCACCACCCAGCAGCCACAGCTGCTGAACATGAGGGATGTTGGACCCTACATTTCTACCTGGAACATTTGCTTAGAAACTTGCCCAAGAATTGGTCCAATCCCTTTTTTCAATCTCCTGACACCGCTAGCCCCCGCAATTTCCACAGCATTCCTGAACTACAGAATTTACATGTCTTACTGCTACAGTTCTAAAAACAGGAATGTAATAAGTAAATATATATATAGTTACCATCAGAGAGAGATTCATAGTCATAGTCATATTCATCCTCTTCATCTTCTTCCTCCTCGTTGCTGGGTGTGGGGTTGCTGGCACCGTTGCTGGCCTGTGCCTGCATATGTGCCAGCTGGTGAGCCTGCAGCCACAGAACCACTTATTACATTATTGGTAGGTGTTTTTAAAAAGCAAAAGGGGTTTTGTTGCTGTTTGCACCTTATTTTATTTACATGAAAGCACTGAATATATAAATAAGGAGAAGTAAGATTGCTAAGATCAAACTACAATATCACCGTAAGGGGCTGAATACAAAGAAAACTTGTATTGGTAGAAAAACACCCCGTAAGACATGAAACCTAATTAATTATGGGAAAATGTCCACTTTGCACATTATTCAGAGCAGGACTGCCTTTTTCCAGTCTGAGGTATGCTGTTTTGGAAACAGTTTTAAATTGTTTTAAAAGATGGAAAATCTCCATATACTGGTACAATCAGTGTGTTTGGCATTCAATTCTAATTTGTTTTCAAGGATTCAGTTTAATTGCTGACTAACCACAGACCTGGGAATTCTGCTGTACATACTGGAATGAGACAACATTCAAACAGAAATGCATTATTCCTAACAAAAACTAGGTCTCACTGCTTGCTGTGAAGGAAGGACTTTACCTTCTGTTTCAATATATCCACTGGTGTTTGATGGGCTTTCAGCTTCTTGTTTTTCAGCAGGATTTTTCTTCTCAGTTGGCCAGGAGACGGAAGCATGGGATCATCAGAAAAGTCACTCTCAAATAAGAACTTTGTTACCAGTTTATCTCCAAATACATTCTGAAACATCAAGGACATGTGATTGTATTACGGAAAATCCCAAGGCATGTGCTTAGAACAATTTGCCACAATTTATGGCCTACCTTGAAAATTTCCGCCATCTTGCGCTGCTGCGGCAGGGAGCAGTGGTTTTCTATGGAGATGATGACTGGCATGTCGGAGGCGATGAACGCGTTGCGATCGATGGCTTCAACTACCTCCTGTGGGAGAGGAAGAATGGACAGTGAAAGAACACATCATTATTTTCCAGCATTCAGTTCACTTGTTGAGAGGGGAGAAAGGGGATAAAGGAAGGCATCTGTTTTCCCCTCTAAGAAGAAAGAACACACAATTTGCTTTCCAAACAAGCTCCTACAGATCAACCTGGCACCTTCTTACAACAGAACGGGAAACAGCTGCTACGTTGGCAATAAAAAGACAGAAAATTACAGTACATACACTACCAAAACCAATTTGAAAAGCATGTTTATGATTGAGGAGCTCATGTCTGACATAGTCCACAGTTCATATTCTATTAGGATTTAGCCCATTAGGATTTGTACTTTTCTAGAAGGTGAATTTCTTACTTCATTAGAGAAAAAGGCACTGATTTTCTTCTCCTTTTTTGTTTCTATGTGCAATTACCAGCATACCTTAAAAGAGATCTTGGTAGTAAGAGTGTGCCCATGATAAATGATGGGCATCCCATCGTCGCCATCCCAGCAGTCCAGCTCTACGCTCCTGCAGCCTTGTAAAAGGACCTACAATGCAATTAACAGTGTCAGCGCAGACGAGCCACGGGCTCAGGCCTATGAGCAGCAGCTGGACATTGCAGAGCTAAATGAAATCCCAGCGATTCAGCACAAGTGCTGGGAAAAGGGATGTGTGGAGTACACAGAGCCCAGGGACACTGCCGTCCCCAGCTGAACGCAGTCACCAGGTGGAGAGAGAGCGGGGAAAACTGAGAAAGCATTTATATAGGAAAAGCACCATAAAGCTTGAAATTCATGGTGTCTTACAGGACACATGGACTCTGTTTGACAAAAGTGCTTCGTCATGTTCTGAGGGAGAGAGACATTTCTGTATTTCCACCTGCAAAAGCAGCTATCAACCAACACGGCGATTTATTCCAGGTTGCCACGTGACAGCTTATGGGCACAGCACCTGCACTTTGGCTGGTTCTTTATGTTGTTGTTGTTAGTTTTTTAAATAGAAGAAGATCTGAAAGTAATGTCTTATGAACAACTTCCATGAGGATAGTTAAAATGGAAATGTGCCAGGCCATCTCATTTAATGATATTAAGCTGTTTTACATTCATCCTTCCTTCTGTCCATCAATCCATCCACCCCCCCACACCCACTATGTATTAATTTATTTATTTTAGAAAGCCTTACTTGCTATAAAAAGTCTGAAGAAAGCGAAGAGGAGGGATGGAGGGACTGACACGCCACCCCATCTGTTGGCAGCCCAGTTACTGTTGCTAGCAGTATTTACCCTGCCTGCCATTGAAAGAGCTATCTCTATTACAATTAGGTATTTAGCTGAAAACCAGGATCTCAACAATCAAAACCAGCAAAAACATTCACGCACAAAGAAAAAATTACTTCTCCTATCAAAACCCAAATAATTACGTTTCGGGCAGTTACGTCCATCGCTCTCCTCTGGGAGAGCCGGAACAACGAGCCCCTTCTCTTCTGGAGACAACTACTCGAGGGACAGGAAGAAGCTTTTCTGCATCACACAGGTTTTGGAGCCAGCTGAGCTCTTTCTCGCTTCCCATCCGTTCCCAACAGAGCACTCGTGTCCCCCCGTGCAGGGCTGTCACAGGAACCTCCTGAACCGCATTACTCAGTGCAATCCTGTCACTCGGGCACAGCCTCCCCCCCAACTCCAGGGGAAGCAGCACACGGCCGCCAGATGAGCCCTTCTCCATGGTGAGGCATTAACGTTTAAAGTCATGAAACCACCGCTCACAGGAAGTTTGATGGTTTCTCTAGCATTTGGTAAATACACAAACACACAGATTTATATAAATATACATACACACACAAACAAACACAGAACCGAAAGCCCTAGGGAGCAACCCTGCTTTTCCTGTGCACCACCGACCAGGCATAAAGTCTGAAAAACTGCAGAATATTCCTAGAAGTAACGTTTTTAGAAGTTATAGCTCCATTTGAAATTTGCCTCTGCAGTGCAACGTACAGTGTCTGAGTGGTGTTTTTGACATCTGAATGAACTAAAATATTAGATCAGTCTTTCCTGTGGGAAAGTCTAATTTTAGTAGGTTGGGTCAGACCGACTGGTGTCTAAATGCTATGAATCTCAAACTAAACCGACTTTTTTTTGTCTTAGAAAAGGCATCTGAGCACAACTGTGCTTACAGGCAGCTTTCCCACACATCATGTTTTCCAAGGTTTTTGCAAGCAGGGGTTGAGGACATCTAGATTTTCAAAGCAAAAAGGTCATGTTTCTGCTCCCTGCCAGTTAAACAAACGTGGTCGCGTTGAGAAGCGCTCGGGGACCCGGCCCCATGTACCTGGCTGTAGAGCTCTACCGAGGACTCCCCTTTGAGCTGGTGCCCAGTCAGGTACGTGTTGTGGGAGGACTCGATGTAGTAATACGACAGCGGGAAGTGCAAGTCCTCAGCATTCTCTTGCGACTCATCGTTCTTGGAGGCAAAGTTGTCTTTATCCATCAAAAATCTAGAGGTGAGAAAATGTGAGGAAGTTTTTTGCTGCACTGAGTATTTTGTGACTGACATACATCAATACACTGCTGTCATCTTAATATATATATATGTATATATAAATTAACACATAAATAACTACCTTGCAAAGCCTTCAAAAGATAGCAGCCCTTGCTGGCACATATTCACACTGGGTTCAAATTTCTATAAAAGGAAGAAATTTAAGAGAGATATAATAACAATTATTAGAAACAGAGCTTTTTTATATTTCCATAGTGTAGCGTGCCCATGGAGCTAAGCAGTTAGTATGTAAAACCAGTCCTTTGGTGAGTAACGTAAGGAGGTCCTGCAGTATGCTCCTGCTTGTTTTACTAATGACTAAGCACGCCCAGGAACTCCTCACTGTACATCACAGATCCACTCAGGATGAAAGGAGGCTGGGAGTCACTGCATCCAAGAGCCTGCTCAGAGCAGAGTCGGCACCTGAGCTCCGATTCCAAAGGGTCTATGACCAGGAATCCCTCTCCCGTCTACTGCACCTCACCAACCAGCACCAGCACAAATCACAGAGGCCTGAGGAATGCAAACCTGATGTTTCCTTAGAATTTCTCTCTTTTAAGCTTTGCCATTTTCTATTACATGTTGATAGCTCAAATATACAGGTTTTAGCCTTTAAGTGGGGACTTTATTTTGGAGTATATTGATTATGCATGTTTGGAGGAAGTAAGAATTTTCTACATACTTTCTAATCACTTCAGCCATAAGGGAATAAAATGCCCATGTTTCCTCTGGAGAATTTTTTATAATAAAATAAAAATATGTGAAAATGGTGGGTTTTTAAGTTCCAAACGAGAGTTAATCTCTATCAAAGGTGGTCACACACACAGAGAAAACAACACTCTGTCATGAACACCTTTCCCAAGTGGGGACATCCCTTCCTAATAAAGCAGATATAGCCAATAAAACCGTTTGTTTGCATGACTTTTCTTTTTATGGACATGTGCACAATTTTATAGCCCAGAATTAAGACAGTATTAAATTTTAAATTAAAGTATACTGTAGTGACAACATAAGTGTGGAAGGAGATACCCAGAATGTTCTGCTATTCTGACAAGGTGGACAGTGCTGGCGGGGAAAACCAAAGTAACAAGAGTTCAAGTAAAAGGAACTGCAAGATGTCTGCGTCACAGACCTGGATAATACTGAGGATTTCGTCATAGGTGCAGTGTTCTCCTTGGCAATTCACCAGGAAGTCATTCAGCTGCTGGATCCCCACGCCAAATATTCCCAGAGACGTGCTCTCCACACCAGTACCATTGGTTACGATGCTGGCAGCAGCAATGGCATCGGAGATTTGCCTCTGGTTGTCCGAGAGCTGCTGCCTGCTCTTAATGAACAAACCCAGGTCTGAAACATTCCTAGTCAACAAATCTTAAAAGAAGAAAAGACGGGAAATATAAATATAAGCTATATAATTATGTTTATGGCATATACTGTGTAGAATATCATGTAATATATCATAATATGAGTATCTGACTGAATATTTTAGGACTGACATAATAAATTAGAACAAAAGCATCTTGTTTCTATTCACTAATAGAAAAAAAAGAGCATTAAGAGTGTAAGCAAACAGTGGGAGTGGGCTGTAAGTGTTCAATTACTATAAATGAAACCCTGGAACCTTTACCATGGACTCACAGCCTCTCACACCATCACCCAGGACCCCCCTGCTTCCCCTTGCCACCACATGCAGCCAAAAACCCAACCACATGAGACACAGGCGCAGCCTCCCCATTTCTCCTCACTACATTCATGTTCTAGCCCTTCCACAGCTCCTGCTCCAGACACAGATCCCTGTGTTGGGCCCAGACACTCAGCAACAACTTTTACTCCTCTGCTGTATCAGTTACAAATATATCTGGCTCATGTAAAACAGGAATGCTTTTCCTCCCCTTCATTTCTGAACAAAGAACGTCTCTTACACCCTGCTAACTAGGTGTTAGTGGATGTATGGCAGCAATCCTCTACTCAACTTATAACTGACAGTTCTTTACAAGACTGACTGAGACACTTTTTCTTAAGGCCAATAACTGAAGAATTTTCCCCTTTAACAAACCTAAATCAGGCTGGAATCCACTGCTATTTTCATCAATCTTCAGATTGGTGTAAAGCGGAGCAGGCTCTAAACCAGACCGATTGCACGGCACAGCATAGACATCGAAAAGGTCTTTGAGATCCTTGCGGCTGCGCACACTGAGGAAAGACTTGAAAAGTTCAATTTTTGCTCTTTTGTAAAACTTGGATGAATGAGATCAGTACAGAACAAAAATATATTTTACCTGAAAGATTTGAAGAGCTCCACAAATTCCACAAAAGTCATGTTACTATCAGACACCATGAAGTTCTGGAAGCCCTTCATTCCTCCTTTAACGCGCCCGTGCCAGCTACTGCTGCTCCACGTGCTAGATGAGAGAGAGACTGCTGTAGTTGGGTCATGTTAGATTTCTGCTTACTGAAATATTACACATTCCTGCACTAAACACTTGACTTGTGCTCTCCTTAACACACCTATTACCAATATCTAGAAGAAGCAAAGTATCTTATGAGATGCTTAATGACAGCATGTGCCTTCTTGTTTGATAGCAGCTATTCTTTTCCCTCAAGACAAGGGCAGACTTTGCCAGAATTAATAACGTATATCCATGTTACGTAAAACTCTGCCACGTGCAGAAGGGTCTGGTGAAAATGGCACAAACAAAAGCATTCTCATTTTCCCTTTAAAGAAACCAACGGCAGTGTTCTTGTAGGGCAGGCTGGTTAGGAGGTTTATTGAAGATTTGCTGAGGGAAAAATAAAATGGATGGAGAATTCCTTAAAGCTCTACACAGTCAAAATAAAATAGCAATACTCTGACTGGATATGCAAGAAAAAAAATATTTTCCTTATGCACCTGGGGTTTCTTATACCTGGGAGCATTAAAGGTGCCTTTTAAGCAGCATAACCCTTCCCTTCTCGGCACTCAACACTGTCTGCCAGCCTGTGGGTTTCCAGATACTTCCCAACAACAGTCAGGGTTACCATTTATTTTAGTTGATAATGTTCAATTTGTTTGACATCACTATGGCAAGTACTGACATACCACATATAACATTTTGGCTAAAATCATTCCTAACATTTTTATCAGACAAGAAAAATAAACCATGGTGCGGAAAGTCTCCTGGCTCCAGAAAACAGAGTGGAACTGCAGAGTACCAATTGGAGCAGCCGATGATAACACTCAGCATCTCACCGGATCTGATCACTAAAGACTATCTTCCACAATCCTTCCATGGACAATAAATACAGGTTGTTAAAAAAAGGCAAAAACCTCAAGAAAACCCCACCATTACCACCAACCAAACCTGTAACTGGCAGCAGTCTGGATCACACCAGTATACAGCTAATGAGAGAGCCAGTTTACTCTCTCCACAAAAAATGCCCCTTCTTGAATTTTCCATGTCCTGTTCCCTGTTTCCTGGTGGCATCACCACCCTTTCCCTGCTTCCTCCACCTCATAGGAGGCACGACATTTCCAAAGAACCTGGGAATTGGCTGGATGCCCATCTGGTTTGAGAGGGTGAGAGAAGACAGCTGCAGGGTACCTGTGCTTGGAAATCATCTGGACACCTTGATCGTACAAGGATTTATTCCCAATGTAAATTATTCATAAGGGGTCACAAATATCAAGGTTGTGAGTTATATAAGTAAAAAGAGCATTTTTCATTCTCTACCTACGAGAATTACTATTATTTAAAATGCACAACAGATAGGCAGGTCCTAAATTGCTATCATTATATTTAGATTTTTTTTCACTTTAAGAAATGTTCGTTTATTTAGCGCTTCTCACTTGGTGGAGACATCGATGTAATTTACGGGTCAGATAAAGTTAATGCACATATTACATGGCAAGAGAAAAAGAACTCGAGACCTCTCTTGCCCCCCTCCTCCCAGCTGCCACACTGCAGCTAACCATCACTTGTCACCAGCTCAGCTTTCTTGGTGGGACCCTCTGCTCCATCCCCAGCTCTGGGTTCCCTGAGGGATGTGCAAAACCAGCTCAGGTCCAACCCTGCCTCCAACTATGGAGCCTTCTGAGGGTTTGAGTCCAAATCATGAGTCTTAATCTGAGTTAATAAGCTTTGGTGGCTCTAATCTGTTCAGAGCCATACAAATGTGTATGAGCACTCCCAGTGGATCCTGCATTTCCCAAGTTATTTCATTATCCAGGTTGTTACAACTTTCTGTAACTTTGGAAAATGGATAGTTCACACGGTGGAGTTTCCAAACTCTGCCAGGGAAAACCTGCCATACCTCAGGGAGGCCACAGTGCTGAGCTGCAGAGGGATCTGTACAGGAACCCAGGACTGAGAGGATTTAGAGGAACATTGGCTGTCCTTCCCCCGGGAATGCAAGCTCTCCGTTGAGCCTTTTAATCTCATTTAGAGAATAATAATTATTTTGGCATGAAAGCAAAAATCAGATTTGCAAAACAGAGGAGCATTTTCCAGAGGCAGTAAAGCAGTATTTCTTTAGTTTAACGTAAAAGAAAGCTGTTCCAATCCTTAAAAAAGAGATAAATCCCAGTCTGGCATGTTCAATCCCGTGGTTCTGAATGACAGCAAAGAAAGTAAGTAAAGAACTCAGTAAGAGCCTCAGGAAGCAGAAGAACGGAGAAGTGGCCAACCAGAGATGCCCACAGGTGGCTCTACCACCCACGCTTATTGCCAAACTCAATTTTTTTAAAGTGTAAAAAAAAACCCCTAAGAAATACACACCATAAACCATTACACCAGATGTCTCTTCAAAAATAACACTCTACCAGCAGCAGTAACATCTGCTGATGTTTGCCACTGCTGTCCTGGAAAGCCCACGGTTCAAATCCATACCCACACCTCATCACCCACTCCTCCTGTTACAAGGCACTGGAAGGGCTCTGTTGAGACCATCTTCTGGTATGTCATAAAGTACCACCCACATCCCTGACAGGTTATTGCCGTTACGTTATTATCACTATAACTACTACCACCACCCCTGTTACTACTGATAGCATTAATGCAGTATGTCACTGCATGGCCGCAGCATAACCTCCTGCACTTCCTAAGTGACACAGAAAGGATGAATATCCAAGGAGCAGAGACCTTCAAGGAAAGATTTCAGATCTGTTGCTCCAGTTCCCCAAGCAGGTACTACAACCAGGTAGAAATGACTTGTCTGAGAACCCTCAGAACTTCACACATCTGTAACATTTCTGTTGATTTTCATTATACAGAAGACGTCTGTAACTACGTGTTGGAGAAGATCTGGAGAAAGAGTTAAACTCCCTGTCTGTGTGGTTGTGGAACAGCATTCCCATCCCTTGCTGTAACAGCTACTGACTGAAGCTAATAATTAAGTAATAGTAACTTCGTTTCTTTTTAAAGCAAAGCACTGATTTTGTCCTTACCTAGAGGGACTCTTGCTGGAAGACATTACCGGCGAGGAGACTGGTCGTGCTGGCGAAGGTGTTGTAGCTCCTAGATTAGGAGATCCAGACGCTGTCAGAGAGTGAGCTCTTCTGGATGGCAGGTTGTTAGATGGAGAAGCATTAATAATAATATTTTGATCTATGGAGAAAACAAAATTTGTAGCACAATTACAACATCTGACCCAATAAAAATGCTTTTGTCCAAGAGACCTATATCATAATTCATTAATGCACAGTAAGACACTAAAGGGATTCTAGATTTGTCCCAAGACAGTCAAAAAGATACATCCTGAACAACATTTATATACCCATTTCATCTGAATGGAAAGGAAGTTTTACTGAAACTAAATGAAAGAAAAATCATGAACAACTAGAGACATTAATTGAAAAGGTCACAGCATTTGAAGTTTCAACTGCAAAAGTAGTTTTAGATCATAAATGCATTTTCAACACCACTAAAAATGTCTGTATAAAAAGACTTTGAGAAAAACCCTGAGGGACTTTTAAGTGCTGAAGAGATTTATCCACCTGATTCTTCTTGTTCATCAATATCCTGAGGATCGGAACCACTCCTGTTACGATATTCCTTACAGCTTTTGGCTTTCCGAGTTGCCATTTCGTCATCAGTGGCCTCTCCACTTTCACCCTAGAAATAATGAGCACCACAATAAACATCCCCAAACCACTACTATTCCCATTCTTCATCAGTGCAATCTGTAACAAACCCACAGGAACAACCAGCTATTCCTTATGAGAGTCCTGCAAGGCCGATACCCGTAGAAGAGACACAGGGAGGTGTGGGACCGTTGGGTGTTACCTCAGTTTGACATCGCACAGGAGATGACAATGTTCATGCCCCTCTGAATTGGTACAGCTGGTTTTACAGCATTCACAGGGGATAGGGGCCATAAAGAGGATGGATCTTGTCATCTGAGGATCTCCCCTACCTGCCTGCTAGAACACATGGACACTGTAGACCTGCCAGGCCCTGCATGTTCCTCTCCCTTGGCTGTTGCTAATGGTGGTTGACTCTGGGAGAAGACAGGAGACCATCAGGCAGGGCTCAGTGTTCCTCTCACCCACCTAAGATAACGCTGCATGCTAAATGAGGCAGAGTAACTGTGGTGATGGTTTTGGGAACATGCAAACCAGAAGGAGCACAGAGACTGACAATGGCCTCCAAACACCACTTTGCACTTTAGTATTTTTATTATGACCAATATTTTACCTTTACACTGAGGTAGCACCTAAAGGTCTCAACAAGATTCCATCCCCTTCTGCTAGCCCCAGCGCCCGTGTGTCCTGAGAATGCTTCAAGCATGAGACAAGAGATGCAAACCATTGGAAAACAGTAAGCCCCAAACCTGAAACTGCCACAAACAGTTCTAAAATGCTCATGGAACAACTTTTCTCTGGTTGAGAATGCAGTCAGCTGCATGGTAACTGTAGGACAGAAACACATCAGCCCGGTAAGGAACAGAATATTCTACCCTCATGAGCACTTTCTTCTTTTTCTTAGCTGTGCTTATTCCCAGAGTGTTGTTTCTCTGCACAGCAGGTTTCTCGGTGCTTTTGGTGAGCGTTCCCGTGCTTGTGCTCCTCGCGCTCCACCGTCTGCCTCCAAACAGCTCAACAGCCTGCGCCAAGGTCGGGCCCTCAAACCTTCCATCCTCCTGCAGAAACACAGCGTTAGCAAAACCAGGGGAGCAGCAGCAGCCACATTTTCTGAAGCAATAATATAGACGTCTCTAAGGAACCAATAAAAGACAAAACATCAAGAGGAGGCAATTTTTAATTACTGCATGAATATTGAAGGGTTGTTTTGTTTGCCATTTTGGGTGGGTTTTGGCTCTAACTCTCATCACGCAGTATTTCAGCACCCCTTTCAAGTACAGTCATTGCTTTTTCTTTAATAAAATACTTATTCCAAAACTCCAAACATATGAAGAGCTTCATAATAAAAGAAGATTTAACTTCAGCGTATTGAAAACACGCAAGGTTTGACAGAACATTATGTAGGGAATCAGATCTTACTGACTTAAGCGGCATTCCAGAGTTGGAGACCTGCTGCTCATCTTTAGCCTTAGCTTACTTAGAACAGAAACTAATTGCATTACATTAAGTTGTTGACATCTTTCAACTTTTCTTACCCAAAATCACAGCCTCTTTTACCTGGTAAAGGCTGACATACTGTTTCCGCAGCCACTGTAGTCTTTGGTCAGGGAATCTCCTCATTTTTCTTACAGCTTTAGTCAGTTCCAGCAGGCCATCGTACAGCATTCTGGCAGTGTACTTCGGAGCAACAAAGTGCAGCAACTTATTATCAGTAGTCTGAAGTCCATAGAGCAGCGTTATACCATTTTCTTCCAGGGACATATTACAGAGTTTATTTTGAACACACACAGTGTGCATATCAATGCCAGAGTGTCCCATATACACAGCCTTGGCTGAAAACAAGTCCAAAAATCCTTCCATCAGCCCAGTATTCCCCAGAAACTGGTACTTCCCCAGCTCAGCAGCATTACCCAGCACACCCAGCTTTGCCTTGGCGTTCGCAGGGCAAACCGTAGTGGGCTTTGTCCAAGTCAAAGTGCTGTTGTCAGGCTGCAGCTGGAGGAAGCAGCGCGCGGAGAGATGGGTCTCCTGGTCGTAGCGGATGACGGTGGCCCCTTGCTGCATGAACTGGTGGACGTCAGCCCGGACAGACAGCACGTACCAGGGAATGAGCTCTATCCCGTGGCAGAAAGCCTTCTGCTGCTCTTCAGCTGCGTTGGTGTCCCACTCCTTCAGCTGCTCAAATATATCATTTTCAGAGTCTGAAAGGTCTCCGATTATAAACCTGTACAGGAACAAAGGTGAGAGACATCCACTCAGCAATACATGTGCTGGTTTATGCTAGGATTGATACATATTTTTTCTGCTGTACTTTAAATAAATGGAAACCTATCGTCACTATAAAATTTGGACTTAGAGGAACATCTGTAGTTTTTACAGTATTACAGTTTACATTATTGCAATTTTGAATTAATTAATAGATGCTGCTACAATTAATTAAAACTCTTGTAACAATATAATTGTATTTTCTTAGAACTTTCCATACGCTCCGTTAACAATGAAAAAAAGGTCTGTTTGGATCTTAAAGCCAAGCGACTCCAGTTTCTAAATCCACAGCATAAGATTGCTTCAGCTGAGATATCAAATATGTGGAAACTGTCAGCAGATCTAGTGGATTGAAGACAGGACCTCAAATCTCTCTTCTATTATTGATTTCATGTGCAGACCCTTCACATTATATAATTCTCTGATTAACACTCGTAAGACTGTGGCTAAAATACATCCCTTCCTTATAAGATGCAGCGAGAGCTTTATCAGACACTTTCCATTAGAAAATTTAATTTTATCAAGCAAATTATTAACATGGCACTTGTATGCAGCAACCAAAATTTTTCAATATTTTACCATCATTAGAAAGAGTAGATAAAGAGCAACATTACTGAATTAATAAATGAAACAGTTTAAATATAATTTCTTCCCTGCAGAAGCTTCTAACATGTATGAACACACAACTGTTCAATATTTTGGTAGTGCTTTAATGAAGATAAAAAGAGCAAACTGTTCCATGTACAGCAGAACATTTCTGTACATATTCCATGTACAGAAGCACATTTTCCTAAGGATAACCAGCCAATAAAATCCAGACCAGCTTGTGATTTCTCCCCAGTCTGTACCTCCCTGAGCTAAACACCACAGCCATTAGGTCTTCCTTAAACTCTTCTTTTCCCGGGACACTGATTCATTTCAATTTTCCCCTTATTCCAGACCAATTCCACTGGTTCCCCTATCCATTTATTAATCAGTAAGATCTCTACCTCTCCACTAAATTTAGCAAAAGGTAGCCAACAGGCTAAGGATTTGGTGAGGGGACTGACAAAGGCAGAGTAACTGTGTCAGCCTTCACTGGAGCTCTATTTCCTTAGGAAACCTTCCTAACAATAAAGGTCACGCATTAGAACTGAGCTGCTATAAACTGTCTTGCCAGAGTCTTACCAGACACTTGTACATTAAAGTATTTACCTGTATTATACAAGATTAAGATTTTCAAATTCAACACACAACTAAAGCAGCTCATTCTCCCCCATGTGCTCAAAACAACCAAATCCATCTCTGCAAAAACGCTGGAAAACCTATAGTGAGAGTAGATGTGTGCGGCTGGAGGGAGCCAGAAAGGGCAGAGCTTTGTCAATGCCCTGTTTCCCATGGAGAGCAGTGGGACGCAGCAGATGGAATGCCCGAGCAGCAGGAAAGCTGAGCACACACGGAACCACACACAGACCCAGGCTCGCGGGGGGGCTGGCCCAAGGGACAGTGATGGGGACAGACTTACAGAACGCGGCGGGGATCGGGAGCTCTGGTGACATGTGCTGCACTGAGATGCAAGGAAGCAAAGAGAGAGAACAGAGGAAACGTTAAAACAAGTTGCAGTTTCAGAGGGGAAAGTTGCACAGGACAGGAAAAGGAAAAATCTTGAGGTTTTCTCCCATTAGTTTAAAAGGCATTTACTGTCATTAGGAAAGCTTAAAAGTGAAGATGAGCTCAGGCTAATCAACTGGTGCATGGAAGTCTAGAGTATCCTCATAGCTAACCTGATTAACACTTCTACAAAAACTGTATTTCAAACTTGAATTTTTTTATCTTTTCCTACCTACCTTTATTTATTTGTGAACTGTCAATATGGAGTTGTAGTAATGATTCAAGTTTGGTGTTTATCTGGCATGTGCAGAGATTCAGGGTGATCAGACAGGTCACTGATTACAGAGTGACAGAGTTTATTCGTTCACTGACACAACTGGAACAGTAATTACACCCCCTACAGATACCTTTCATTTTCTTCTAATCAAACTAACCCACCAGCTTTGGTAGGTCCATGCTCCATGATACTGACCCACATCAGCAAACGGCAAGCTGACTGAAAACCTTCCTTGCAATTTTAAAGTAATGAGAAACATGTCACACAGTGTCTTTCTCTGCCTTCATAATCACAATATTACCATTATCAGGTAGTAGGTAATTATTATATATTTGGATTTTATAATGCTGCATACAAAGATGACTCAGGTCTCACAAGAAGAGAGACTCAAGTTCCCTCCTCAGACCTCTCCGGTTGTTCAGGCACCGGGAAGGGAGCAGCCACTGCAGCCCCCGGCCCCGCTGCCTCGGAGCGACTCCCGCCCAGCACAGCCTGCCCCAGCCCCATTGCTCCAGGATCTTGTTGTGCTTCAACTCCTCCTTCCTCAGCCGACTGACGCGCTGATTTCCCTAGCTTATTCTCCATCTGAACTGTCAGCTGCGAGTTGGTTTTAGAGCATATTAATTAACAGAAATAATTCCTGGCAGCCGGTATTTGAGCTGAAGTCAAGAGACAACATAAATGGGCAGAGAACGTCTGTCCTTCTCGGCTCTATCTGCTGCTCCGCTTCCCAGAAGCAGCTACAGCCAGATGTGAATAATTCTATTAGAAACCACTCTTTCAGGAAATCACGATTATTTATTTGAAATGAAATTTGCAATTGCATGTTAATGAAATAAATGCATTTAAAACAGGAAGATGGTAGTTCCTTCTCAGGCAGTCACTTATTAGATTTTATGTGTAAGTAGCTGAAATATGTTGGATCCTTCTGAGCGTATGGATATTTCTGATACACATTATCAATAAAATAACTCAAGCAGTGGCTGAAGCAGGCTCTTTTATGCAAGCCCTCATGTAACGTTACCGAGCTTCCCCTCTGAAGGGTACAGTTCTGTCCCTCAGACCCTCTGTCTGTAGGGGCTGCACCCTCCCTGCAAAGCGAGGTTCTGGGAGAACAAGCCATGTCTGAAACGAGGCGTTTACCCTACTCCTTGCTGCTGAATGGCACAGAATACACCAGGCCTTCAAAGTGTGACTCTGAGATTACTGACCGTGGGGTTTTTTACATGGGGCACAATTAAGTAAATTTCTATGTAAAATAGCAGGACTATAGCAACCTGAAAATACAAAACGTGCACTGACTCACAAATGTTTACTGGCCGTAATTTAAAAGCCTCAAACGAACATGTCCTTAAAAGAAGAGGTCTTTTGAAGGCCAATAAATAACCTTTGTTTTCGAAGGGGGCAGAACGCTGCCCGAGCACGCAGAATGTAATGTTCTGAGCTCTGATAACAGCTATGTCCTGGTGCTATTCCTGTCACCACAGATCAAAATTGCAATCATAACTGTGGATTTTTAAAGCCCCATGTGTAAGACGAAAAGGATTTACCCATATCATGAGAGGAAGTAATTGCATCATGAGGGAAAATAGAACTATACAGAGAGTTTCCAAGCATTTGAGTACCAGATACTTGGCATAACTGCAGGGAGGAAAGTTCTGAATGGGAAGAGGATAAATACAAGGGGAGACAAGTCTTAATTCAACAAGCAAGCCTTGGTAAAAGGAAATTAAAAACATGAAATATACAGGTGACAACAGAAAATAAAATGAGACCTACTGGTACCGGGTTTTGTCCTTCAAAGAGTTTTTTCTTGAACCGCTCCCTTCACTAAAATTATCTTCACCCTCTTCAGATTCCAAACTGCGATTGCAGCTCCGAATAGTTTGAAAAATATTGTTTGCTGTTGATTCTTTTTCTGGATTATTTAAACCATCTTGGCCTACTCGTTGCAAGAAATTATCTTGTCCACTGTAATCTGAAACAAACTAGAGATATCTAAAAGATTAGTATAATAATAAATAGAATATTGTATCATCTGCTTCTCACTGGAGACATTTTTACATGAATTAAGAATATTTACCATATATTCTTATTAGCTTCTGGTGGGATTTTGTACCTACTTCCAAACCTAAACAGACCAAATCACTGCATAAATCAAGTAACAGAGGCTACCACAACTCCTGAAAACTTTTTAAAAGCCCCAGTATTAACCTTTTCATGTAACAGGGGCATTTTTCTTTTAAAACCACAACAATAAAACTCAAAGGAATTGCTTCTATTCATAGAGGAGAAGCTCAATCCACTGAGCATCTGAATTCTGTTTTCAAGGAACTGAAAACCTTCCAATTCCCAGTGAGTTAAGTAAAAGGTCAGAGCTTTTAACAGAAAGCAGTTACATCTCTCAGGATTTCGGTACTTACTTCACCCAAAGTGTAAACGTGAGCCTTTGGTCCTACCGCTGCGTTCACAGCACTCTGACACTGAACTCGGCATCAACAGCCAAGCCTAAAGCCTGACAGTAACTACGGGAATTCAACCCAGCTCCACCTAACTGAACCGGTTTGGAAAACTGTTATTGGATGATGCCTTCCTATAAAATATTAAATAAAATAATATAAAATAGAGCACTGTATGGCTATGAACAATCAGCCTTATTTACCTCTAGTGTTTCCTCCTGGGAGTTGTATCGTGGACAGAGCCTGATGAGGCTTGATGCTCCATCCAAAACCTCGCACAGCTCCTTCAGGAACACCCCGCAGAAAGGAACGACTCTGCAGCCGGGGATATTGAGAGCCCTGTTGACCACTTTCCTGTACTCGGATGATGACTCATGTTGTGCCATGGCATCTTTCAGACTGCGCATGGTTTCAATATCAGACTGGTCCATAAATTGCCACATTTTTAAAACTTTTCTTGACCTATTGCAAAAAGAGATCACAACATTACCAAAAAAAAAAAAAAATTAAAACCATTTACATTCAAGTTCAGCAGCTGCAGCATGCATGTGATAGAGGAAATTATCGTCATTACTCAGAAAAGAATGAATGACATCAGAGTCATCATTTTTATGAAAATTCTGGTTGGTGGACCATCTTCCCCCCTTTGAATTATTAAAGAACAAAACTGAAAAGGATAAACAAACAGTCTGATCTCCCGGAGTGAAATCAGACCCTGCAATGAAAGCCCAGCCGTGTCAGACACACAAGCAGGCTTTCTAGCACTGTCATTGTGTCATTGCCTTAGATTTATAAGGGCCTGGGAAAAAATAAGAAAATGCCATTTTCTTAAGGAAATGGCACAAAGATAAACCAGACGGTTTATTACAAATTCCTTTAATTATATTATGAACAATCAATAAATTTAGCAAAGTTGTGGGGTTTTTTTAAATTAACTGTATTTAAAATAATTTACATTGGGTTTTTTTCCCATTTCACCCACAAAATAAATTATTCCTTTTCAGGGAAATAAAGAGAACAGGACCATGTTCCAGCTCTCAGGCCCCAGTGCAGTGCTGTAGATGAAAAGAATCTTTGATTTCGAGCAGAAATAGCTGCTGATGCTCCCCGGGGACTGCGAGTCCTGCAGGAGGGCTCTCGCCTCCAGAGATGTGCGTCTTTGCCGGGGCATGGCCTTTCTGCCCCCGGCCCCCGACGCACCTACAGCTCTGTAGAAATGCTGAACTCTCCTCTCCCTCTCCTCTGCTGTGCAGATGCAGTAGAGATAAAATCAAGCCCTTCATTTGCTTTGCATTTCCCCTCATGACTTACACGGCTGGGGCTGGGGGTGCCCACCCAGAAAGGCTCCCCGGGCCTGCGAGTGTTTCAAAGGTATATACCAAGGTTTTATACACCAAAAATGTAAACAAATAGCTCAAGGAGAATCCTTACTAAACCACAAAGAGCAACAATACAAGCACTTTTAAAGCTTTGTTACACAAACACCATATACAAGGATGGGCAGAGCCCAGAGATGGGAAATCTGATCTTAACTCTTCCCTGTTTGGTCCATGTTGCTGCCGCTGAACTGCCCCTGCGGAGGCACCGCTCTCCGGCTCCCCCGGCCTCCACCACCCTGCCCTTCTGCGGGGCAGCCACAAACTGTCCCCAGCCCCAAACCCTGTCCTTAACCCCAACCCCATCCCCAACCCCAAACCCGGTCCTGCTTCTGGAGACACCGCAGGTCGGGCCATGTAAGACTACGACAGCAGGAGATACCAACGTCAGTCAGTATAAGGAAATTGGAGGAATTAAAAAAAAAAAAAGAGGTTTAGCTGTTTGTTTGGATTTGTTGGGGGTTTTGCGGGTCTGGGTTGTTTGGGTTGTTTTACAATTTAAGACTGACCCTTCTAGAATGCTAGCAGGACTATGTTCCACTTGTGCTCTGGAAACTCCAACCCCACATTGCATTAGTTTTAGTTGATTAGATAAACCACAACTGCCTTCCCATCTTCTTTTCACATTTAAAAATTTTCACTTTAAAAAGGGTATGTTTTCTAAAGTAACATATTTAGCATGTACTAGGAAAAGCGATGGTGTCTCCAGAGCATTTTGAAGAAAAAGGCTTTTAGCACGCTTCATTTGTCCAAAAGGCATTAGTAGAAGTCCCAGGGTGAGATGATGTGATTTAGCCACGGATTTCCGTTCAGGCCCTTGTTCTCCAGAGACGTCTGCTCAACAGAAGCCACAGCACAACCCATCACTGAAAAGCCATTTAAAAAAAGAGTTGCCAGTACCTTAGCCCTGCCAGGAACTCCATCACAGCATTGTAGTTGCCCATATTCCAGCAGCATTTTGCCACATGTACTAAGTATGAGAAGACTTCCCGTTTCTCCTCCATGGAACCCGCCGTCAGGATCAGCCAGGTAACCCAGGAGCTCACCTTGGAAACAGAAGGGACAGTGCAGTCAGCCGAAGCAGTGTCACCGGGAGCATTCATGCATTCTTGGTGGATAATGTGGGGCTTTTTGGTCTCCTTCCATCAGGAGGGCATCAGTCAAAATTCTCCTCACCCACTCACAGCCCAGTCACAAGTGCACTGCAAACACACCTTACACTGACATACTCACAGCAGGTAAATCATTAACTACTCTAGAAATACTTGATAGTAAACAAAAAACTTCTGCATCTTAATTGAAGGTATTCTGAATATACATTCAGGCCACGGAAGAAAATGAACAGCTTAAGCTGGCACTGATTTCTAACACTGCCAGGTATCCAAAGGGTAAATTCCCACTGATACAGCTTCCAAATCTCAGCCTCACACTGAATAACCCTTGCTCTTGCAACAGGGACAGTGACAGCTCATAAGCTGGAGTTTTTATTTTTGCTTAATTTCACAAAACTGGTAGTTGTATTTAATGTACAAACTTGCTAATTCCTATATGCACTGAGCATTTAAAATAATTCCCATTACCTATTGGCAAATGAAGTGAATAAAAAACCCACCACTTCCTAAGTGTGACCATACTACAACTTCTGTTTGGTGATTAATTAACACCAGAACCAGAAATTAACTTAGTACATGATTCTGTTTGTATTTAAACAAATAAAAAAAAAATATCAAACCTTCATTCTATCAGTGCACAGATTTTCTTTCCAGTTTATGTTC
>JAOXNH010000002.1:22174334-22185733 GCA_028566575.1 Bartramia longicauda
GTGCAGATTTTCTTTCCAGTTTGTGTTCCCACAACATCCATAAAAAGTAGCTATATTTCACATGGAAACCTAATTTAAACCAACTGTTCCTTTTTACAATATGATTCCCCGGGGGCTTGGTTTTTGTCGTTGTGTAAACACTTGGGAAGCAATAAATGTGATTTGTTTACTGACACCGAGGTCCATGTTTTGGTCCTGAAGGATTCAAGCCTTTACAGACAACACCCCTGTGAGGAGAGGCTACTAAGAATCAGAAAATATTAGTTCACCTCCGGGGCACATAGACTTTTATTTAAAAAAACAAGCATGAGAAATGTATGTATTTGTATGGAAATGTAAATGCATTTGTACTGACAGGGAAAAAATCCACTAAAAGGTATAGCTGAAGAGCACAAATGTATGGAGAAACACCAGAGCACTGCATGACACAAAGCCAGAATAAAAGGTGATAAATTAAATGCACTAAAGTATCAGAAATTGTGAAACAAAACAGTTAAATCCATAATTCAAGGTTGGCATAGACTTGTTTGTGTATACTGGAATAAAATTACATATTGGTTTTGGATATTATTCCCATTTTCCAGAAGCAGCTCCATCAGGGAATGCAAACGCTGAACATGCAATCTCACCAAAAAAATCAGTATTTGTTTGGTATGAAACACCAGGCATGGTGACGACAGGTTGATTAATAGGTGTTTAAACATTGTGAAGAATAATATAATTTTAAATAGATGTGTTTTAATCTAAGGTAGTAAAGACGTATTGGTCAGGAGAAACCAGGATCAAAATCGATCCAGGATGTCTGAGAAGGGAATTGAATTGGGACTCCCCGGTCAGGAGCAACCTTGAAAGCAGGAGAGTCAGGGGGCAGGGGGCAGCAGCAGCCTCCCAGCTCACACTCGCTCCTCTCGCATAGCAAGAGCAGACTGACGGGAAGAGTAGAAAACATTCACAAAATCTTTCACTAAACAAGAAGGAAAAATAAGTTGTCTGAATCTCTAAATTTTAAAACAGAACGGGCAAAGGGAGATACAATAGATGGGGCAGAAACGGGGGCAGAACCCAGCACCTAAAGATACATCCCACTCCTGAAACACAAGGAACATGCCAGCATTACAGACTCCAGGATTTTCACATTTCCTGGAGACGTCTCAGAGCGGTGGTGGAAGGAGCAGAGAACAGGAGCTGAGGGAGGGCACTTCCCAGCCCCGAGCCCCCGGAAGATTCTGTTCTCCCCAGGCACACGGAGCTCAGGGAGCCACTCTTCTTTATCACGAAGAACAATATCCGAAATCAATGCATACTGAAGTAGCTTGGGTATGGCATTCATTTGAGATGGTCATTCATAATGGACACAGCTAAAATGAACAACATACAAACAACTCTGAAATGCAGGTAAGTGGAAAGGACTGTGATTTTCAGGAAACATCATGTTTGACAACTTAGAGGAATCTTAAGTTTATTAATTAAAACATACAAACATTAACCAATACTCAGTGAAGGCACTTATGAATTCATAGACCTATGAACAGCCCAGAGCATGTTCTCCAAGCAAAGCCTCCCTAGGAACCACCCACATTCTCAACCGACTGTACAGCTGCCACCAGATCCCCAAAATACCCGATAATCCATACACTACACTTTGGCTGCCTGGGATGCATAAAGCTTCCTCTGCACAGATGCTGTTCAAGAAATAACAAACTTTTCAAGATCTTCACTCAAGTGAAAGCTGAGAATTGGTGTTCCTCAGGTGCTGTGTGTCCCCCTCTGTGCCAGATGCAGCTCATAGCAGAGCAGAGACCAGCTCTGAGCACACCTGTGTCTCTGGGTGACACAGAGTACTGACACATTAATCATTATTTCCTTGGTTTCCTTTCTGTCACACTGGCCTCACAGAGCTCTGTTTACATAACTCGTTTTAAACTCCCTCCAGAACAGAAATCATCACAGCAAAGCTATAATTAGATTTCCGCTGCGCTGCTGATGAGTCTGAGAAGTATGAGAAAGTGCATCCTGGCTTCAGCAGCACCATCCACTGCCTGCGAGACACGAGAAGAGCCATCCACCGAAACACGACCCGCGCCAGCCCATAATAACACCCCTCTTTCCATTCAGATGGAGAAAAACGAGCCGCCTTCAGGATTACTGCCTACTAATATTAAGTAGTAAACAAACAAAATCAAATCAAATAGACAGCTAAGATGTAAATGTTTTCTGGTGACCTACTAGAGAGAAGCACCGACAGCACTGTGCCCAATTCATACTGACACTGTTGTAAAGTGGCCTCAGCTGGGAATTTTCAGAGGTCCTGGAGCCTCCTCCAAACCTCGGTCAGAGCACACGGGATCTGCATCCGTGCCCGGGAAAGGCAGTTTGTGGCTCAGCACCCACTCAGTACATAAACAGCTGTACAGCTTTAGGGGGTTTGAGACCATCTATATATCAACTCTGAGCATTTTAACTTATTAGTTTACCTATTTAAATTATTTCTTACTTATTGAAATCTATTCTTTTCAATAAACTTTTCTTTAAGGTTTTTTGTCTTACTTGAAGCAAAGTTTTCAAAGAAATGCAACGTAAATATTGCTAATGCACTTGGGAATGGCATGTTACACTCCATGTTAATCTTCAAACAGACTGAATGTTTTTGAGGCAGTGACAAAGTCTCATTCAGTGTTTCAGCTTCCTTACTGGGAATTTTTCACACCTGTAGCAATGACAGACCTTTACTTAGGACAGAGAAACCTTCCTTGTTCAGGACATCACATTCCCAGAAACCTACAGAGATTTCTGTTCTGATTTTCAGAATTTCCTTTTAATTTGTATTTTTTTTAAACGGCAATTAAACAGACAGAAAAGTTCCTATAACTCAACTGTCAGAATTAATAGCAGGAATACATTTTTTCAAACTTATAGCATTTTATTACTGAAAAATAAACAAACTCACCTTAAACTAAAGTTTACAAGTCTTTTACAGCAATTCCCAAGCTACATTCTTCAGTGGGTGATACTATGTGAGGAAATGATGTCTTCTATTTTTACATTACATTTTTCAGAAACTTCATAATACTTGTGGGATGCAGAGGTGAACTGAGCACACACAACTGTGTGCCTGAATTTTAACACTTACCATTGCCAGCAAGGAGAAATAAAATCTTTTGGCTAACCACAGAGTAAGACTGCAGTACAAACCTTCCCTAACATAAATATTAGCCTTGGGTATCTTTCTGTAATAAACTGTAGCTGATGTAACCACTGCCTACACTGGGGCAGGAGAGCAAGCAACTTTAACACTGATGAAATAAAGCATGTGTATGAGAAGTCTCTGAAAACAAACCAGTAAGTTGATTTTTCAGGTATCCGAAGGATAAGCGTGACAATCTGTAACCCATTTAACCAAGACATTATGGTTTTAATGATTTTGTTTGATAAAATCAAGAAATTCAAGTAAAATCCAAAGAACATGAATAATCCATGTAAAACAATTACCCTTCTCAGTATTTCAAATGGCATTACCTCCACTTCACGTGCCTGAGTGAAAGTATATAACCTTACAGAGAACAGTTACCCTTTTAAATCTGATTAAACACTATTCCAAACAAGGACTGGAAACAGTCTGATATTTGTACAAACACAGTTTTTTAAAAAGTATTATGCAAACCCATTTAGGCACTGCAAAAAAATGCTAAACTAAGAGACAGAGCGCAATATTTATTTACATTCCATTATTTCAGTAAAATGATATGTCTCTGCTTTGCTTGTGAGGGTCTAAATTTGTGTTTTGAATGAACAATGAAGAAAACTTATGAATTTAAACCATTAAAAATAAAACAATGATTAGCGTTTAGTGTCCTAAACTGCCATGTTTTGAATGAACTTTACTGAACATAAGGATGAATGACAACGGCACCCCAGCAGCAGCGCTACCCCGCAGCAGGTCAGGCATCTTTACCTTCTTAGCTTAGCTTTTGGCAATTCAGTCTCTCAAAAAAATCCCTTTACATATTGAAGTCCTTATTTTGCCTTTCCAGTTCCAGAGGGACAGCACCCTCGGACAGCTGCTGGAATGACCTTTCAGTCAGAGACATCACTACTGCTTTGTACCTGGATCTCAGGGTGGGAAATTAAAGGCTTCATTTTGTTGTAAATTTGTATTGCTTTGCTTTTACGTGAAGCTGTGGCCAGAAAGATCAAGTTACAAGAGACTCTTCATGTTTCTATTGAGCAACGCTTGAAATTATTTAAAGTGTTTATATAAAAATTACTGTCTGGAGCACATGCATTGAGCTGAGGTTGCCGAGGTGGCTTTCCTGGCGAGAGGCAGGAGAGCAGCTGGGAGTAAAGCCATGAACACGCAGGATTGGGGGTCAAGGGATGGGAAAAGAAAGAGATGCCCTGGGAGACTGTGGTGCATTCACAGAGGTGTGAGACCCAGTACTCGTAACACATACAAGAACCAGAGAAAAGATCTCAATGGAGAAGAGAAAGGCCACCGGACAGATGGAAGGCAGTCTGTTGTCACCGCTCTCAGGGCGCTGGAACACACCCAGGGGCCGTGTCCCGATCCATGTCCCTTCCAGCCCCAGGGCCCTGCCAGCTCCACACCATCTCCTCAGCACTTTCCTCCCACAGTTCTTGTACCTCCTTGAAAACTAAGTTTCTGGTAGTCAGTGCTCCATCAGAGCAGGAAAATACATCACTACTGTTATTTTTGTTAGAGAACCCAAAAACCAACAGTTTTGCAAAGGCAGATGTTACTGAACCTCACTCTCCTCCCACAGAGGCCACTAATTCACCGTCAGCTTTTAATTACATTCAGTAACAGGAAAGAATACCCGTCTGTAGCTTGATCACTGCCTTGCTCTGACAAGACTCTACGATCAATGGATATTATTAGCAGCAACTGAAATCCCAGCTGTGGCTCGCTGACGAGTACATGTCGTGCCCAAGTCTCCACTATCATCTAACTCCAGTTTTAATTCAACTTGTAAGGACTACGGGCCTTATTTACAGCTGCTGATACCAAATGTGTGTAGCCCAAAATCTTCACCGTAAATAAAAACTGAATCCATCCAGTTTTGTAGGATTCAAGCAGATCATTCATGACTGACCTTTCTCAAAAGGCATTTTGGAAACAAGTGGCTGGGTGCTGAAGCTCCTTGTTGTGGCAGCCACCTTGGAGAGAATAAACACATTCCTGGAAACCCATGACAAGGAAAGACAGCTGTGTGAACTGTCTTCTAGTACCAATTTTACCTGCCAATTTACCCTAATCAGAGGGCAACTGGTTTCTGATGGAGTTCTGCAAATCTCCACAGCTCATTCCCATGCCCACGCTCCGTCAGCGCTGTCTCTCCTGTACCCCTCGGACCCCACGGACCTCTACATGCTGTCACTCACAACGAGCACCACCAGCCAACAGGAACCAGCAAGGCCGACAGAAACGATCAGAGAGATTCATACTCTGTGCACACCACCAGTAATGGTATTTAAACCATCCACAGCCAGGAAACACCAGGTTTGTAATAGCAAAGGTATCTGAGGTACAAGGGACCCATATGACGTTCTCCAGTTCCCACCGCCCCAGCTGGCACCCTGCAGTCACGGGGAGCCCCACCTTCAGCCAACAACGGGGGGCTCTGGCACTCACTGCAACTTAAACAGTAAATAGTACTAGTAAAATTTACCTCAATACAACCATTTTTTCCCCCCTATTTTTCACTTAAAATCACTTTTTAAAAGATACTTGAATAATTTGAAAATATTTTAATCTTCATTATTTTTAATTTTTAATCTATTTTATAATACTCCTGCAGCTGTCATTCAATCAAAGCTTCCATGAATATGTCAGTATTTTTTCTATTAAATAAGTTCCTTTATGTAAGAAAACAGCAACTATTGACTATCATTTTAGAGAAGTGTTATAAAGCGTTCCTCATTAATTACGTAGTGTCAGAAAAATTACTAAAAAGCATATTGCTTTATGAAGAATCCTCCCTGTGCTGTAATTGCTCATTTAACAGAACAATAGCATGAAATGACTTTTTTCCCATTGTGTATCAGGAGCTTGTTATCCCAAAGTCATTCTGGCTCCCACATTATAAATACACTTCAGTATTTCTATAGGCAATGCCAAAAACAATCAGCAAGTGCTCACTGACTTTTGCCAAGAAAAGCATGACTCTTCGCACAAGAATCTTCTTGCCATTTATAAACAAAGCCATTTTGAAAGCTCACGCTTGTGGTTGGCCGTGGCAACTCACAGACTGCACCATAAGAGAGAGCAGAGAGCAAACCATGATTTATTACAAGCAGGAAATATTGTACAATAACTCCATTTAAACATATAACATCTATGTTTAAAAACGTTATTCCAAACTATACTTAAAATAATCCCCTGCACTAAGTGTTATATACTCTATGCAGCAGATAGCCAGGAACTAATTCATACTATATGAAAAATCGTCCTGTAGCGTTACCAAACAAGCAATACAGGCTACAAAACTTGCAAAGTCACAAACCTCTAATACTAACAGACAACTTTGATTATTTTACCAAAAGGCAACTTTGATGTTAAAATTCCAATTGACATGGAACAGTCTCAGCCGTTTCTGACAAGTCCTGTGGCCGCTCGGTGGCAGGGCACGTGATGGGCAATCCAGCTTGCCCAGGTGACTGCAGAACGTCCCACCAAACCGCACCGTGCCCCAGCAGGTCCCACTGGAGCTCGGCCACCGCAGCCTCTCCCCACTGCCCTCGTGGTGGGGGTACCACGGGAGAGCCCCCCGGGAAGGTGGGCAGCCGGACCCCTCTCCAGCTTGGCACCAGCCCCACTCCCTGCCCACAGACAGGAACTAGAACACAAGGAAACCACTGGAAGGCCCTGTCTAAAGACTGGATATTGTAGTTGCAACTTTTATTTATGTTCCCACAATAGAATTAGGTGGGAGAAGCCAAGGGATTGACACTATTTTAGCTCCTGAATCTCAATAACATGCAAGAAACAGGAATACTTCAAAACATTCAGTCACTGATTCGTCTTTGCCCAGGAGGTTCACAGGGGGGGTTGCAGATATTCTGCTCTATCTACTTAATTTTGTGCTGCCTTTTTGATACCTGCACAATTTTATTCTCTTATTAAAGCATAAGAATGCAGTGGATAACAGACTAAAAGAGGAAAAGTCAAGACTATCTTCATTTTATTCCTCTTCTATGACTCTAGAAACTGCTAACATTGCATATGGTTCACACAAAAAAGGAAGACAGAAATTGCTCCATTTTTCTGCAGCTAAAACCTGAGCCTTTATTTAGGGTTTGGGGTTTTTTTTTTGCTTTGTTTTGGGTTGGGTTCTTGGGGTGGAATGTGGAATTTTTTTTACAGTTTTCTCATCCTTGACCAATTTTCTATTAAACTCATCAGAAGATCACCGTACCAAAAATAGAGAAAAACCTTAGTGAAGACCTCACGATGTGGCTTATGGAAGTGTGTCATGCCAAATGACACTTCTTTGTATAACAACATTCAAGACACACACAGTGATTAAATACATAAATAAATAGTGCAGATTAGTGTAGTTACATTATACAGAATACAGGAACTCCTAGTTTATAATACTTCTGTGCTGACTCCTAAGATCATGCTTAGTCTACAAAAACCCAAAACAAATAAATAAAACTCCAGCTCCTGAACAAAATAATAAAGTGACTGAAAGTATACTCCATACTGACAGTGTAAATACAAAGAAATACAAGTCTGTAATTTTTCTCTTCCTGTTTACTTTACAATGTGCAGGAAGAGATTAGGCTGCAGTTCTCCAAACTGACTGAGCAAATCGGTCACATAACTCCTGTCAAACTCGGTGGAAGTTACTGAGCTGAATCCCCTGGTCATTTGAACTTATGTTTCAAAAATCTGTCATTCCAGCCAAATTCAGCTCTGAGAGATAAAGGACATAACTGACCCACAAATCAGGTAATAACCCTCATGAAAAGTAATTTAGAAGTTTTGTCTTACCTCATTAAACCTTGTCACAAGATCTTCCACAGCATTATGCTCCCCGTTGGGAGAGGAAAGGACAGTAGCAGAGATGGAAGCTCTAATGGAGGACAGCTTGCTCTGGCACTCGGCGCTGCCCAGGTCCCTGGTGAGGAAGCAGAGGTAGTCGATGGGCAGCACTTTGCGGTAGAGGTCCTGCTCCTGCTCGGTCAGGATGCTGGCCACCTCCTCCGGGAACTGGATGAGGTGCTGCAGCTCCATCAGCTCCTTGCTGATGCCGGCCACGCTGGAGGGAAGGGCGCTGGGGCCGGCCATAGATGTACACGCTTGGCGTTCTAAAAGAAAAACAAATAAAACATTTATTAGGTTTTGCCTTTAACTCTTGGGCTGCTGTGCAAAAGCAAGACAACTCGTTATCCACCCAAGCTCACAGTACAGAGGGGCTGGAAGCCCGGGCACATAATGCAGGTACACTCCAGATCTATCTTCTACTTCATTGCTTTTTGTATCAATAAACTTTCATTTCATAGAGGGTACAAATATCCTTTCTGTTCTCTAAAAAAAAACCAACCCAAGTTCATAAAGAGTGATTACAACTCATCCTCTTGTAACAAACATCAGATATGCTACATGAGTTTCCCTTGTTACACTCATTTTATGCAAACTCTATTATCAATCAGTGGAAAGTTAAAAAGAAAGAAAATTGCCTTTTCTTAATATATTCTACTCAAAGTCAAAAGATAAATTATAGCAGCTCTAAATAAAGCCTTAGGGCTAACAGAGCCTGTTGAGAAATACATAAAAGGCTTCTGAAAGAGCCAAAGAGTAATTGTTTCTGTATCCAGACTGGCCAGGAAAAAACGGAACATAAACTTCTGCCAAAATACAAACAATGCAAAATGTAATGTTCATTTTATGTGACAGGGATTGTGTGTTTGCACAGTGCTCTGCATAGGTGGACTGACCCATCACTGTCACAACCAGCACTACCTCAGACAGAGGAGGACATGGAAAGCATGACCCATGTGGTCCCTAGAAGTCCCTGGAACACACGAGGTGCCCACCAGCCAGAAGGTCACAGCCTGTAGAGGTCTTGAGACCAAGACCTCAGAGACTGGGGAAGGCTGGCACTGGATTTGAGATGGGCAAGGGCACTGTTGGTGGACACCACTGCACGCTGTCTCGTCTGAGTACCATCACCCCTCCGGTGCTCATACAACCTTCACATGGAAGAACAAAGCCCAACACACCAAAGTGACGGTGGCTCCACTGTGTATCTGGGCTGCCAGAAAAGCTAACGCAGGGACTTTGAAAGCCTTTAACGAAAGTACCCGGGAGAGAGCATCATCTTCTGCAACGACGGCCTCACAAGCCAGCTTCATTCTAACAGAAAAATGAAGCTGTCAAAAAGAAAATCTTTTTGTGGAAGCTGAGCCAAGATGATTCAAGTGACAGGCTAAACAGGATCAGCCACTGGCATTGCTGGATTTGGAAGACCAACAAAAAATAAAAAATCCTCCTGGTTCAAAAAGCTCTATTTCAAACTGGCATTTCTCCATTCTCCACTAAATTGGAAGAACTAAGCAAGCACTGCGTCTTTAATGTAGGAGTCCATGGAAGAAGCAGGAGTGCAGCTGGGAGCCGAGGAGGCAAACAGGCCAGATGGAATTACACAGGCTCACAGCTCATGGCCAAAATACAGACATAAATACTGAAGAACTGGAAATATAACTTAGTTCTGTTGACTGTTTCTACACCTAGAAGTATTTCCTTTCATCCATAATTCACATCTTTGCAAGTCTTGGTTGTTGACACGTCACCTCTCTATATTGTGATTTTTCATCTTCGCTCACTCCAGCCTTCTGTGTTTTATCACAGAAACCCAGGGTCCTCGTTCTCAGCTTCACTGCCCTCCATGATTTACGCTCTGCACAAGAGCCTACTCCTTTCTCTTTCTCTCTTCTCATTTGCCTGTACTAAATTAGTCTTTTTTCTGAACTATTTTTTGTCTCTTTTTCGTGTCTAAGACTTTCATCTTTCTTCACGCCAGCACCTGATCCACACTCCTCTGTTTCTGCTGTAAAACTCCCGAACCAGTCTCACCCACAGCTCCTCCAGCTTTGCGTGGCCAGTTTACGTTCTTCAGGAAACAGATTGGATCTTTCTGTGCTTCAAAGAAAGGCCAGGTCCTTGGATTAACTTGGGGAATGGAACTGCTTCCAGGCCAACATCCCAGCAGACTTGGTTGTTGGAGTTAAGGCAGGACACAGCCCTCGCTCACCCCAGCTGCTGCTGCAGTATCTGCTGTTGTTCGTGCTCTGCCACATCCCAAGGACAGCTAAAGCTGTCAGAGAACAGGAGCACCCTGACTACTGATCTGCAAGTTGGCTAACGCTGGAGCTGATAGCTCTGCTTACCCTTCTGATAAACAGCTGGAGCAGGTAATCTTTGCAATAGCAAGCACTGCTTTTATTAATCAGAACAAGATAACCTCTGCATAGCTTTAAAAACATGACTCATGGGTTGACTTCATCGTTGCTGAAACACACAGAAACAAAAAGGTCTCGTCTTCTCTAACAAAAGAATAATCTCTTTAAGAACGGGAGAAAAATCCAGAATGCCTGCTTCAGGATGTTACTCAACCTAGGCTCCTCGTGAACTCGGAAAAACAGTCTCAAGAATTACTTGTTTTTATTTTTTTAAAAAACTCTCTACAAGGTTTAGTGAGCTCTTCTATCAACAGATTAACTTCACATTAACTCAGCCTTTACTACCATAGAACGCAGAATTTCCATACATCTTGTATATGTACAGGCTCTATAAAAGCTATACTGAAAAAATACGTTTCCAATATAAAGTATGTAAAAATGGTGTGTGCATTTTTGTGTGTGTATACAAAAACGTTTCAAGACAGTCTTGAAAAACTTTTTTCTCATAGTTTTCTCTATTGAACCATATTGTGTTTGTGTTTGCTATATTATTGTAAAGCTAAAATTAAAAGGTGCTTATTTACTAAATTATATTCATTGTGCACACAGATAATTTATTAATACACAATATGACATAAATATTGGGCTGCTGCCATCAATTTTCTCTAAGCAGAAATTCAGGACAGGGTTTGAGCAAAGTGAAGTGGAATTCATACAAAGACAGAAGGAAAATAAATACAGCCCCGACTGTACTCACACCAACGTCAGAAGTGCTAATTCTGCGTAAAATCACAGCTGCCAACCATGTAATTTGTACTTTGATAAAATCACATCATTTCCATGTGTATTGTGACCACGTAAGGACAGTGGGACAGAATTACCTTCATCCCAGCTCCAACCCAACACCCCAGACATTTGATGCCTGCAGAACGAGCTCTGCCTATGGAATACACCCAGGGAAAAGCCACCCTCTT
>JAOXNH010000002.1:22189395-22202596 GCA_028566575.1 Bartramia longicauda
GGGTAAACCAGTCAAAAATATGAAAATTAACTTTTAAAAAAGTTTGATGAATTGACAAATAAGGTAACTGGGTTTGTGTCTCAGTTTCATTTCTAGATGCCTTGTCTTTCTACATTTACTTTGTATATTCTCTTTGTACATTCAAACCCCAGCAGCCTGAAAGCAGTAAAGTGAATACAGAAGGGCTGACTCCCTAGGAGGCTGCTGGGGGAAGATCCTGTCATCATGACACACTCTGTGTTCTAATGCAGAAAACAGATTTCAATAGCTGTAGGAATAAAAGTAATTATTTCTCAGCTGATATTAAAATGTAAAATGAACTGGATTATAAGAGAAGCCCTATTACCATGCCATGCTACAGACCCCATCCCCACTGTTCGTGTGCTTTAAGAGCACATATGGATTATGTTTACACTGAGAAAATAAAAGCAGAGCATGGAAAAAATCGAAAAAGAGCCACAGGTGAACAACTGTCAATACATATCCCCCCCCAGAAGACACGTGTGAGTGTAATTGAAACCCAGATACAGACCAGCCTCTCCAGGGCTGTCACAGGGGTACAATCCTGACCTGAGCAACACATCAGCAGGAGGACTCTCATGCAGCATCTCTATCCAAGACCTTTTAAAATACTGGATATAAATACAGCGTAGCACATGGAATGTTAAGTTCAAATGCTAAATAAATGTATATATAAATTACCAGATAAATTCCAGCGCATACGAAAGAAGTGGTCAGAAGGGAAGATTTATGAGTTGACTTTGGAAGAAAAGAGTGTTCTAGAAACAGAACTGCAATTCTCACTGCAAAATGAACAAGTTGCTGCCTGAGTTAAAGCAGAAGCCAAGCTTTAACCTCACCCACAAAAACTGACACAAAGCACATCCAAAATCAAAGCAGTGGTTTCTGTGCACTGAGAGAACAAAATTAAACTAAAATGCATACAACTTGGGAGTTAACTCTGCCATGGAGAACTATCCAGGGGTTAAAAAGCATGCGAGAATCTCAGAGCAAGTTCCAATAGTTCAGTTTTTGATCAAGATGGATCAAAATTAAATTTATTTTTATTTTTTTTCCATTTACATAAAGTAGAAATTAAGTAATTTTTCAGTTTTAAGAATAAAACAACTCTGTTATGAACCAGTGAGAGTAGGAGAAAAGTTAAACAAAAATGAAATTTCAGAATACGTATAAACCTATGGAAAATAAGGATGTGAAAAAGAACATGCATATGAAGTTAGGTACCCACTAAATGAGGCTCAGGATCTCAATTTTTCAGATTTTCTTTTTTTGTGTTAGGCATCTTTTAAATTTGAAAGGCTACACCAACTGTGGTTGCAGTAAAATATAGCATTCAGAATGTAAATAACTGGGAAACTGCACCAGCACTATTTCCAGTGTTCCAGGGCCCCAGCCTTGGAGCTTTCCCTTCCAGCCCGAGGGCACGGGGCTCCCACTGCAGCAGCCCTGCACTGAACCACCTCCTCGGCTGCACGACTCCTAACAATGAACACAAACACAGACCCAACTTGCATTTTTGACTTTAAGACCCTCAGAAAGACATTCTGTAGCAAACGTCACCTTCCTTCCTTCGGTCTCCCCCTGAAGGCCAGACCCTCTAGGACAAGAGACCTTTCCAGGATGAGGAGAAAAAGGAATGTCTGTTGCCATCCTGTCCAGTCACCCCAGTAATGCAGAGAACAGGAATGCCTAAATTGAAAGACCTGTTTCAAAGGAAATGGTTTCACTTGGGAAAACAACCATTAAATATAGTCCTTTGAGGTCAAAACAATGGTTGCAGCGTCACAGCAAGCGAAGGCAACACTAAACCCACCAGTGATGTTAGTGCTGTAAGATGAAGACTAGATGCCAACCTGAGACATTAAATTATGTCAAGGAATAATACGATAATTAAGTAAGATGTGGTAAGTGTACAGTCTTTATGATTAATGATTCTTGCCTTTTGAATCCCCACACAGAAGACAATCCTGTGCATGAGTTTCCACGTAAACCAAAGGAGGCAAATCTGCCACATAAGGTATTTTCATTGTTATTCGCACTGATTATTGGAACAAAATTAATCCAAGTCACATCCAGTACAAACAATACCACTTGTTTAAATGTTCCCAATTTAAGCCCTGAAGCTTAGGAGTGAAGGAATTTGAAAGGAATGTAATACACTTGAAGAATGTTTGATGGATTGGGAGGTTCCATCACTCTGGCCCATGTTCAGCAGTTTCCTCACCAGAATCCCACCACCACGCTGCTGCCTTTGAGCTCCATCCTCTACAGAGTAGAACCACCGACAGCAAATACTGCTGACTGGGCACTTGTGTTCAAAGTGTCTTCTGCTAAGGAACCTTGCTCACTTCTTTTCTCTTACACTTTGAATAACACAAATCCAACTTCTTATCCACGTAACTGCAGCCAAAACCCTCCACTCTGCACCTCCCCACTTGGCTTTGCTGAGGGTTCTGTCACCTCCTCTGCAGAGGGCTCTGAACGTTCCCTGACCATGAGAACACTTTGGGAATGGGGGAGTTGCTGTATCGGCTATCATTTCATTTGATAGCCAAGACTTTCAGGTTTCAAACAAAAATAAAACCCAGGAAATATATCTGTATTTAAACAAAACTGTAAATTTAACATACACAAAGAAATGGCCTAGAACAAACCAGAGAAGGCAGCAGGATGTACCAAGGCTTCAGCCAGAAAAATGAAGTGGAACATCACAAAACTTTTCTAATAATATTTTTATATTACTCCTGTCAGTAGCAAGAAGAACCTACCCAGAAGAACATGGCCTTCAGAGTGCTGGTATAGAAAGTACCAGAATTCAGAAAGGTACTTAACAAAGAGTTAATAAGAACAGTGAATTCTATACTACTATAAGGAAAAAGTTCTTACAGTGCAGTAATCCCAGCTCTGAGTTCAAAATTCACTATGTAGAGGAAAATATGAAAAGACTCTCTCATACAAGAACAAATGAATGAACCAAGGACACACAGAAGGTTCCATGGAGAAGAATGATGAACTGGAAATAAATTTAAGGGTTTCACAACAGTGCGAAGGGCAAAGATAATACTCTTCATTCACAAGCATTTAGCACTTGCACTTCACTACTGAAGCAATGGCACACAAGTATTTTAGGGCACGCTAGAAGAGCACTCACTGGAACTACTCAAAAAGAGAGGGGGACGTTTAAGATGTGAAAATGAAAACATCATTAACTGACAAGAAAACCCCTGAAAATTTCAGCTTTATTTGATGACCTGCTCAGTAACGCAGCTGCAGCCACAATATCCGCTGGGAATGCCTGGGAGCAGACGCGTGGCTCTTCCCACGTGCCCCACAGCGCCCTTCAGCCGCCTCTGCCCCACGGGCAGAGCCCCCCTGCCCGGGCTGGGCTCTGCACCCACAGGCAGCGTCTCTGTGTCCTATCTCGAGTGCGTAAAGCCACAGACGTAAAATCGGAGCCCACGCGCTTGCTGTAATCCCTGCGTATATTCCTAGATAAACACAGGCACAATCTCTGAAATTTGGGTTGAAAGACATTAAGGCTGGCTATGGCAGTTGGACTAGGTGGTTGCTGTTGGTCTCTGCCAACTGGACTATTTCGAACTATTCTATTCTTTATATTATTTAGACTTTTTTCTTGTAGTTGATGTTAAATTTTCATTCTATATATCATTAACAATTTTTTCTTTAGTTGGAGTTAAACGTGGACTATCTTCAAAGCCAGTATTAATACAGCTCCACTCATGACCTGCCACAAAAGCAACGCTGACTACACAGGCGCAGTCCTGTTGCATGACACACGTATGTTTAAAGGACTGCACTTGGAGGCAGTATAAAAGGTGCTCTGGATTAAAAATTAACAACTGGTACATGTCTTCAGCAGTTACTGGTTGTGATGGAGAGGCATAATGAAAGCAATAAAAAAGGATCTAAAGCGAAGACAATTAGAAACAGGATTTACTCTTTCTCTGAGAAACACGGTATCAGGGTGTTCTATGTGTGCCCTCAGGTTAAAAACTTCGTTACTTAACAAATCCTTTGTAAGAAAAGTTCAAGAACAGTACAGTAACATACGGTGTCTCTTCCACACACTCTGCAGTACCAAAGAGAGGAGCAGCAGGAGACGCACACGCTGAAGGTGGTGTCCACAGTGCAGGGACCAGAGACACCTGGGGACAATCCCAGGTACCAACCCCAACCCAACCTGCCCAGGGCCTTTCCTGTACACGGGGACTGGCTTAGTCTGGGGGAGCCTTTTCTCCAAGCCTTTCCTTTCTCCAGCCTTTTCTCCAAGTTCATTGGTGATTACATAGGATCTATAAAACTCGATTACTATAATGTACAGAAAACGTCAAACGAGTATTTTTCACGTAGGGTCAATGTATAACCCAGGACCCCAGCCTGAAGAAAGGACAGCCTGTAACTACACAGCAATAAAATCCAATTTTTGCCATAGCATTGTTTCAGAAGGGAAGTAATTCAGCTCTTTTCTTGTGGAAATTACTTCCCCCTCTCACTTGGGAAAACAAACCCAAAGTCTCTGCCCAGAATAGCCACGATCCTCCGAGCTCCCCCTCGTCTCACAACTCTGCTGCAATCCCAGTGCCAGTGCCCAGCACAGGGCAATTCCCTGTGGCAAAGAGCAATTACCACAGCTAAATTTACTGAGTAAAGAAAAGGACTGCATAATGAATTTACAAGATTAAATGGAAGAAGCTATTCCTCATTTCAGAATCCAATTTCCAAATTTTAAAAGGTAATTTCAAAAGGTATCTTTTAATGCAGACATCTAATTACAACAATTACCGGAGAGGTTTCAAAAGGGCTGTGACAGCAGGCATCCTCAACTAGCTCATCTTTCCCAGGAGGAGGAACGAAGGGAAGCTAAAGGAAATTCATATACTATTTTTATAAGGGATTTACATGATTTTACAACTTCCCATCATAGTAAGTCATGTCTGTGATGTTATATCAGTATTACTGCATGCCGGCATTTCTTTTAACCAGGTCTTGCTACTGGCCAGCTATTCTTAGCGAGGCTTCTGGCATCCCAGCCACTCTGCCAGGAGCCCCGTGTAGAGGCTGGTTTTCACAGGATTAATACACTTACTGCATAAAAGCTCTTCTAAACAGTCACAAGACTTTTTAATGAATTTTGTCTTTGTCATTAGCTTTAGCAGATTATACTGGAAAACGTGTTTGCAGTCCTTTTCCAACAATGAAAACTTTCAAAATTAATGACTTCGCTAAAAAACCTCCAAAAACAAACTCAAAATTAGTACCTTCTGAGATTACTTCCTCAGACTTCACGGTATCTCCCTTAATCTGAAGGCTTCAGATACAACTAATTCCTTCTCTAGAAGAACACAGTGAAAATCAACAATTCTCTTTCCCTTCCCCGTGGTGCCACTGCTGCCAGTACTGGGGGTCCGGTTTAAAATGGAGCTGGGGCCAACCTTGTCAACACTATTGGTCACGTAGTAAGAAAACAAAACAAGCAGGAAAATAACCCAGGCTTGGCTTTGGGCAGAGCGGGACTCAACGACCAGCACAGTCACCTCCAGCCCAGGTGACCCCAGGGCTGTCACAGGGCAGTTGAGCCTTTTACCTTATAAACTCTCACTTTAGTAGTGAAGCAAAAGGCAGTCGTGCCAGCGCACACGTTTCAGACCTGCTGGCCACAGGAGGTGTCCCAGACACAAGCAACGCGGCTCCTGGGGCCGGAACGGAGCTCTGCCTTCCCAAAGGCAATGGCTCTGAAGAAATAAGAAAGGACACTAAACCCAAATGTTTTCTGTGAGATTTTAGAAGGGGGAGGTGGCAAAAAAGGAGGTTGCAAAAACAGGTCCTCCCACACAAATCACTGATGACACCAAAAATGCAGTATCTCTTCAAGGTTTTTAAGGACCCAGCCAAAGCCCAGAGCGTGCAGGAGAGAGTTATGGAGTTATTCCAGGCTTGAACAGCCAGCCCTCTTTTATTGTGGTTTGGTATTTTGTAGGCAAAATATTGTCAGTTTGCGCTTGATAAATCCCCCTGGTAATTTACTTAGTGCAGAATTATTAAAATGTGTAGTAATGCATTTTTATACATAACAGCTATTTCCAAAGTGAATACTTAAACATCAGAGAACTATGTCAACATGAAGCCCCTTAAATGAAAACAAAACAAATCATGCACTAACAAAAATTCTCATATCAGCTTATTTTCTAGAAAATGCTCACATTGTTCTACCTCAAATCAAAACTGGACCCATCACAGATCAGCCTATCAAGGGCAAGGACCCAGCTGAATGTTAACATTTCTGAAATTAACCAATAATTTTCCCTCTGTCTCCTGTAATGCTACCAGGTGCCTCAGATCCGTTAGCACTGACTGCATAAAGGGACTCAAACCATCATTATTTTGCAATTAATACAGATACACTTCATATCGGGGCGCTTTTTTTCTACGCTGTCTAAATCACTGAGGTGAAAACCAAGGTGTTGACAACCAATAGAGTCTTCTCTCGCAACAGGAACCTCTGGAGGGTGAATGTCAGAGCCTTCAGGCGGCAGCCGGAGCAGGGGAAGGAGAGGGCCAGCACAGAAAGACATTCCTTTCACAGAGTAGGATTTCATGAACATCCATTCAAGTTACACAGGCCAGGGTAAAAAAAAAAATGTAAATATAGGTGTTTCTTTATGCCCAATTAGTAGCAAAACATTTCTTTTCCATGCTGCTGTTACGGTCATGTCATTCAGAAAGGGAAAAGTCAAGTGATTTCAGCATCCGCAAAACACAAACGGGTTACAAGTTACAAACTCCTACACTGAACAGGCAGAACAAGAGCTTGCTACAACAAAAAAGCAAAGTGGATTTGCATTCCAAAATATGTTACTAACTTGTAACATTAGAGTCATTTCTAAACTTTAGCAAAGAAAACAATTACCTGGTTCTAATACTTTTAAAACTGATATCCATATTCCGTCCAGGATTTTTCCTAACAGTCACTAATTTTGTAGAATAAGAAACAAAAGGAAGTCCCACAACATGATTTGGTATCAAACTGGTTGCAATGTGAAGCAAATAAATGCAAAGTGTACCAAAATTACTTATAAATATTTATATTACATTTCATTTCGAACAAGTTGAAATACAAAATCCACACTTGAGACTGAGAGAGGACTTTAAGCTCCCATCAATTATATTAAAGCCCTACTTCATTTCCCAACCAGCAAGAGTTTAAGGTGTCCCTCAAGTGCTGTTATTAAACGCAGACATTATGGATCCAAGAGGAGGTCAGAACCCCCTGCCCGCTCCAATCCTAGCCCTGGAAACACAACCAGCACTATTCTAGTACCTGCACACAACCCCAGCTGGGTACCTGGGCCGCAGAAACGCGGATCTTACCAGCCCAAGTGTCGTCCATTGGACCTGGGGTTCCCCTGCGGACGCGGGCAGAGCAGGTACCTCGAGGCCAGGACGCTCCGTTGTGCAGCCCAGCCCCGGGGCAGCAGCCGCTCCGTCCCAGCCCCAGGCGGACGTGCCTCCCGCGAGCCACAGGAGACAGGCACTTGGCCGGCTCTCCAGAGGTCAGGTTACCCACCGGCCCTCGGTGGAAGGAAGTTTAGAAGTTAAGGATGAGCACACATCCTGCGAAGACTAAAAGCATCTGATTTTGACAGCAGAGTTATAAACAAGAACGATTTAAGTTCTGCTGGATTTTTGTCTTTAAATATATTAAAGAAGTAAGTTAGCCTGCACCCCAGCTTTTGTACAAGTTATATTTATATCAGTGTTGTTTAAACAGGCCAAGAGCAATAAACGGAGCTAGTTTTGTTTTAGGAAACTTCAGCTGAAGCATTACAAACGCCGTGCCACGGATTTCTTTATTAGCAAATGCTGTAGCTTTACAGCTCTCGTGCGCTGCACTACAGCCTCTAATAAAAGGCAATAGCATTAGCATTAACGGGAGAGGGGCTATGACTTGGGCAACAGTCCAAAAAAGCTTCTTTGAGAGGCAAAGCAGCAGCAAATCTCCGCGAGGCTCCCAGAAGTGTGAGAACTGCAAAGAACAGAGGGACTCGGCACAGCCCTCCAGGCTGCATCTGTGTTAGCAAGCTCCACAGGCACCAAGCCCCTGCCTTCATCCCAGCCTTTCCGACCAGGCTCTGGCATTTCATCCACCTTTTCTCCATCCTAACCTCAGCCTTGTGTCCGCACACCAGGCACACCACTTTTACCAGCAGCAGGACTGCATCAGTGAAAAGCCAGCTACCACGTTTGCTGGAGTAAACAAGGCTGAAACCCAATTCACTGCCACAAGGAGCCTCTCTCCTTTTCCCAGGAGCCAGGAGCACAATCCGTGCAGAGCCGGAACACAAGCAGTGTGGTCCCCGGCACCTGTTCGTGTGGCAAGAGATGTCCTGTCTGAAAAACCTCCACAGGAGGAGCGACCATGGAACCCGGCCGGCACACCCTCACATTTCATTGCCAATACCAGCACATTCCTTCTTAATTGGAAGGATGACAATTCAGTGCTGTTCCCAGCTTCCAGCTGAAAAGGAGCATGCTTACATTTCTGAAGAATTCATGTTAAATATGATATCATAAGGGCCCCCATGATGATACAGTATAGAATTTAAAAATTAATTTTATTTATTAATATCCATTTTATCAATGCTATCTTCCTACAAAAGCACAAAGTAAACCAACAGATTAAACATTTCTCATCATTATAGGGTCAATCCTAGAGAATTTTCCACTAAATATAAAAGCAAATATCTGAAAACCTAAAGAAAAAAACAAAATGTTCTTGATTCTACAAAGAAAACTGTACAGCATATCTTAGAATTTAACCAAAACCAATTGTGTCTGGATATAAATAAAACAGCATTATCCTACAATAATTGATTTTCTACTAATTTGTTTCCTAGAAACAAAACTTCAAGGGAATCCTTTGTGATGACTCTTGGGCCATCTTGAGGCTTGAGGTCCTTGGGGTTTTTTGCCTATGATTGACACGCTAAAATAAACATACCAAACCAGTTCCATTCTGCACTTTCAGAGTTCCCATGGACACTACTTTTACAAGGCCCATTCAAACAAACGTTCAGATCTTTAAAATAATAAACAATAATAAGCAGTTTAGGGATTAACTATCTGAGCTTGGAATCCCATCTCATTTTTTCTACAAATTACTCTTCATAAGAAAATAAGTTTGATTTTAAAACTAACATCACTTTGAACAAACTTCTGCTCTTGCAGCCTTCACCCCCACACATCCGTGTGTCCTTCACTCCCTTCTCACAACAAAGCTCTAACAGCACAGACTCATTCTGAGAATTAAACTCCTTTCCTGCGGGTGGAAACAGCAGCCCTAGACCCCCAACAAAAATACTGCCGTAAGCAGAGGCTCAGCTGCACAAGTTGAAGGATCTCCAGAGAACCAAACTGCCACATAATCTTACTGGAACTAAAACCTACACAAAACCATCCGAAACTCAGGTCTGATTTTCACTGGTGTAGCTGTGTGTGCTGGTTTGGATATCCAGATCCACACCAACACAACCTTCCTGCGCCATGGAGTACGGTACCTCTTCTGTCCAAGGGACCAATTTTACAGATTAAGACATTTGTATTTTTTTTTTTACTTAGATTACTTGCACTAGTTCTCTTCAGTTTAGTCCCTGGATCAATCATGTATCATTTCATCTTGCAGTAACGTACCTTCCTGGACTTGGAAAGATGACCATGAGGACGAGACAGGCTGTGCTTAGTTCTTTGTGCCCACCATGTATTGGATTACAAGAAGTTTTTGTTACACTAATGTTGGTCCAGGACTAGCTGTGGTGACCTTTTCCTTCTGCCAGTCTATGGAGACAACCCTTGAGGCCAGCTCCAGTCCCAGGTATCCCCCGGCTACAGCTCTCCTCCCAAACCCTCCTCCTTCTTCCTGCCGTCTCAGCCTTGGTCGGTGCTCCCTGCCTTGTCACCCCTGGCTCTGGCCCTGACCGAGTGACCTGCACTTGGTCCCGGTCATCTTCATCTACGTCCTAGAGTCACCTGAGCAGCGGGAAATCCCTGATTCCCTGTCCCACTCCCCTGCCTCAGGCTACCTTGTCTACTCCCTGTCTGACACACCTCCTGGACCTGGTCTCCTTTCCTACAGCCTGTTGCCTCACCTGTCTTCTTACCCCTGAGACACATTTCATCTTTTCGGGTCTTAATCTCAGATCATTTGGCTTTACCCCTCACTTTCGCTGGTCTCAGCCTTTGGCCCCAAGGTTAAGCTGACCACAGACCAGCGAAATCATGTTGGTCTTCCTCAATCTGTGCACCTGGAGCTTGTATCACTCACAGCCTCTCATCTATAGCTGTCAGGCAACTGCCCCAGCTTCAGGGGTCACGGAATGTCACCAGTATTCCAACAATGAGCCTTGTGCAGAAGGTACAAGAAACAACAGTGAGAAAAGCCACAGAGACCTGGGTCCTGTTTGCAGCCAACCTCTGCTGAGGCAAAGGCTGCAAACAGAGGAAGGGCAATTCTGAATACGGAGGGATGAATGATGTAGGTTTTCTTAGATCAATATAGCCTGCCTGCACCTTCGCAACAAATGAGTTTCCTTCTGTTCTTGGTCAAAAATTGCCGTTGTCTTTTCAACAAATTCTCAGGAACCTGTCTCTGGAAGGTGAACAACAGTGACCAGGGATGGAGTCTGGTACAGATCACTTAAAGTGCCATCAGACTTAAACAGCTTTGAAAGATACTAAAGCAGAAAGAACTTCGATATGAAATGTTTGCTGTCTGCTCCATCCTCGGACACCTCTTTTCACTTTCCTTGGATGACACTTCTATCACACTGTACACTTAGATTACACTTTTATTACAGTTTAGACTTTGATTATTCGTTTTTTCCTAGATGACAAAGGTACAGAAGTTACCCTCACAATGAGGTTCAGGGGTGGGGGCACAGCGAAGGACTTTGGACACAAGCATCAAATACAAAGCACAAACATCTCACATACCGTAGTTCCTTCCTGAAGATTTTTTAAAGACCCAAACCTTTTTTTCACTTTCTGTAAAAAAATTGCCACCACCACATAACTCTGACAATGACAGTCTTCAAAGTTCTGGCCCATTGACAACTATGAACAAGCCTCTGTAACAATCCATTTGTAAGAACCAGAACAGGCTGAGAAGCAAGATTTCCTTTCCACAGGAAGAAATCTGGTTCCAATCCAAATCCACTGAAAGACATTCTCAAAGCTTCTTCCCAACCTGCAATTCCAAGCTACACACAGAGGTGCTAAACCAGCCCAGCTGAAACCTCTTCAGTGCTCACACGTGAAAGCTCTCTTCTGTGTAGGAACAGATGCTGCCGAGGATGTGGCTGTCACTGAGCAGCTGTGGGAACTCCAGGCATCTGTGGTTCCCGGGAGCCCCCTCTCAGACCGTCCCTGTGCTACCGGGAGTGGAGCTGCAGCTCCTGGGTTGGAGCCCACTGAGAGCAGGGCCTGCAGGCTCCCGGCTCCCCACCCGAGCCAGGGGTCTCCCCCAGAGCAGGCCCTACAGCAGCTTTTAAAGGCTCTCAGCCCCAGCTCCATGTGACCGGGAATTCTGGCATGTTCGGAAGCCTCCTCTGGAACAACCACCACTGGTAGCTGGTCTGCCCGCAAGACCATTCCAGCCCCGGGGACCTGGAGCATCCAAGGTCCTCAGCTACCGAGCACAGCCCCAGAACAGTGTTTGCTGGAGCTGGACTGCTCGCTCTGTGAGGTTCACTGCTCAGGTCACCAAAGAGCTCCTGCAGGGCTGAACACAATGTGCTTAGCACCACAGAGACAATAAACCAGGAGCCATTCCAGCATCAGGGACTCTGTGTTTGCAGGATCCCTGTTTCCAGGGCAGAGACTGCGTAAAACCCCTCACTACAGAGCGTACAAAGGCTTTGAGAAGTCTTCCTTTTACATCATGAAGGACACTCCCCATCAAAGGAATGGGCTTCTCTTTAAACAGATTATGCAAGAGAGTGCTGAACTGTATCTCCAGGAATTGCAAACATTTTGAAGGAAAAGTAGTGGAATGTTGTCTGGTCCAGAAGAGGTCCTCCAAACATAAATCCGACAGCCCTTGAGATCTTTTCAAGCCCAGCTGATACAGACTGGTTTTAATAAACAAATTCACTTCCACTTCTGAAGCTTTTTAAGAACTGTCTTGAAAATCATTCCAAGTGCAGTAATAATCACTCTGGAGTTGACAGCCATCTAAATTATGTCCACAGTTCCATGTCTGTACTGGAAAAGAGCTTCCAAAAGAACACGGTCAGTAGACAATACTCCCCAACCTTGAAAAAGAGGTTTGGCCAAGCTCTTTCCTAATTTGGAACAGAAAGAACTATACTGATTTTTTTAAATTAAAAAAAAAAGTCTCAAAAGCCGGTAAACCGTAGCCTATAATTACATGTTTAGTTGGAAGATTACTCATTTAAACTAAATCTTGTTTTGTAGACATTATTAAAAGCCCTTTTTCTCCTGTAGAGTGAAGCAGGGAGCAATCACACTCTAACAACCACCGTCTCAGCTAGTGCCATCCCCAGGAAGGATCACCGTCTGAAGGGTTATTAACCAGGGCTGCCTAAATTGTCTTCCAACCAGCCGCCAGAGGGGATTTCCCTGCAAGGTGAGATTACTCCAGCTCAGGTCTGAAGAGTCAGGAACAGGTTGAGTGTCTCCACACTGCACTAATCCACACAAGCTAGGCATCTACGCATCTGTGCTCTCCTGCACTTCCATCAGGACCTTTCTGCTAGGACCTTAGGTTGTACTGTGACATCATCCTACATTGCAAGTCCTTTTTCGAGTACAATTTTAAAGGAAAAACCGTAAGACATGTTCTTCTACAAAAATTAAAAAATAAATTAAATGCAAAGACATGAGAACCTATGCTTAAAGTTTCTGTGGAAGCAGGGCAACACTCGGAAACTTACCCTCCTGCCCCAGCCTGCGAGACACAGGAACAACAAACATCCACTATTCTTGATCACAACAGCCGGAACAGAATCAGAGACGGTGTTTTCCCTCTGTTCTTGGACAGGCTGAGCAGCGTGCAGAAGCCTCACCTAGAAGTTACAACGCTAGTTTCCTGCTGCTGGCACTAGTTGAGGGCAGTGCCCAGCACTGGAATTGCTGCACGGGCACC
>JAOXNH010000002.1:22206308-22216886 GCA_028566575.1 Bartramia longicauda
GCTACGCATCAGCGGCAAAGCAAATCCTGACGTAATCTATTAAACTGGTTACATCTCAGGCCAGGAATTTTCACACTTTTACCCCATCCCATGGCGGGGGGATGTCAGCAGCAGCATAGTGCTTGGCTGCCTACCGGGGTTAACCCACAGCAACAGGATCAATACATTCCCTCTTCAACACCTCCAAACAACTCCTAAGTGAAGTGTTTGGATGACATGCTGTACCCTGTGATAAATCCTCCATCGCATTTCACAACAGCATTGTTGTCGATGTCAATTAACAGTTGTCAGGTTTAGATGAGATTAGCTCGTGTTTGAAGTTAAATCCTGCAGTAAGAGAGGATGCTGCACAGATGAAAATAACCATGACATGAACATCCAGAAAACTTCAATATCCTAAAGCTGCAGCACATCTCTTCCTCGACAGAGACCACAACAGTAAATCAAATCTCTACTTTCTACACAGCTTCTCTGTGGAAGTGCAGTGCTTTGCCTTTGCTTTAAGGTCTCACTGGCTTGGGCTCAGCTTTGGTATAAAGCACAAACTACACCATTATTGCTCTGTAAAAATGAGTTCAGTATCTGCAGTAGTTAAGGAACTGTACTGAGAATTCTGTACATTTTGTAAATTTTGGGCAAGCCCTAATATCCACATACTGCAGTTCTACAGTTGTACAACTGAAATGCTACATCCTCGTGCTAGAGTGTATCAGATAATGATAAATCCCAAAATGCTTGAGTACCTTAGGAAATATTCTAGACGTTAATTAAAAATGAATTTTAAATGCAGTTAGTATTCTATACACAATCCTGTTTTAATGCAATGAATTTGTACCAAGAATGCCTTGGTGCCGTTTAACTTCCCAAACTGACCAAACTCAATCACATAATGATATTTGTAGTGCACCCGAAGGTGATCAGCTCGGAAAGGTAGAACATAACATCCATCCTCCAACGGGCATTTTCCACACGGACAATACCTGTGTCATTTGAAATGAGCCGGTATTAGAAGGTGGGTCCAGGAGAAGCCCAACAGTAAATGAGAAGTGCACGGCAGGTACTTAGCAGCGGGTGCTGTGCAGCGACACCTCCAGTCACCGAGCCTTCCCCACGTCCTGAGCCAACTCACCCACCAGCAGAAGTGCTGGGTAAGTGAGAAATACTACCCAAAGGAGCACCCTAACAACAACAGCTTAGGCACTGACTGTGGATGCAGACAGGAATGTTTCTCAATAGAAACAAAAACTGAAAAGGTGTCTGTTTGGTATTAAAAATCTTTTCAGTTTTGCATGTATTTGTACTTCATTAAATAAACATCACTAGTCAGGCCACGTAACGACTGCAAAGAAAAATCTTTGAAAACAAAAATCTTTTTTATCTGTTAACTTCATACATGAAATACAGAATATTACATAGTATTATATTACATTTTTTGCAATTACCTTTAAGCATTGTTCTTCCAGTTGATCCTCCGAAGATATTTAAAAGACCACTCCTTGCTCCCAATGATGTAGTTGCTTCCAGTAAAGCACCAGTTATATAGTTAGAGAGAGCAGTCCTCTGTGTGGTGGCACGGTATCCACAGTGAGCACCTGTTCCACATGGTCTTACACAAACCCCATCATCTTTGCACAAACAGTCTGTATCAAACGTTGGGAGTGTTCTCACAAGGGGAGGAAAATAGTCAAAAATATCTTCTGCTCCTTCTTCTTCTCTCACTGCATTGAAGATCTGCGAAGAACACAAAAGCATCAACTGTCAGTTCAGTTACAATACCCTGAACACCAAAAAATTCAAAGTAGCGTGACTTCTTGTAAAGTTCGACAGCCTCTGCCAAAAGGCACTGAGTTAAACCAGGGCATGTATGCCTTGAACCTGAAATATCCATGGATCCAAGATTTTGAGTTGGGCTCCCAAACCAGCTATTTAACTAAGATGCCATTCTGGCTTTCCATCAATGCTTAAAAGCATTCTAATGAAAACCAGTTGTAAGGATCACTGTTAGACAAAGTAATGCCTCAGCAACACATATGGGCAACATTTAAAATAAAGAATAGGCCCAGAATTATTTATAAGACTATTAAAGCCTTACAGATATCGGTAGCAGAAAAACAGACCTACGCAGGGTTTGCACTTCTCCTTGCTGCGTGGGGCAGGTTTCTGCAAACAGAAAGGGTTTTAATCCCCGTGAGTAAACCTTTCCAAGTGCTCTGGTGTCACGTTCATTGCATTACCCCCAGCCCACGCACTGCTCCTCCAGCTAATATTGGTTTAGTAGCCGTTTTCCAATATTTGCGCTAATGCACTAACAAACTGCAGGCTGTGGCTTAGCAACTAAGTAATGTTTGCTGATTTAAAAGAGTCTAATGATCAAAGCAAGAATCTGGAAGACATCTTTTCATTTAGTATACAAGGGGAGAGGTGGTTCTTTGCATTCTTGTATGCTGACTTACTGATTAACACTAGTAATTTGTTTCAAATTACAAAGTGCAAACCACTAAACTAAAAATTCCCCTAGGTCACTAGAACTGTTAGAGGGACAGGTGCTGAGAAAGTCGTCATGGGGTTGTTCCCTTCAGCCCTCAGGTGTGCCCAAGACACCAGCTGATGGCTTAACATCTATTTGGTGTGATTAACGACTTGTTCCTTGCTGCCATCCCTCCCCACACAGACACCCAGTCCAGCTGTCCCTCAACACAACCCCATCCTGTCCCCCAGCGCATGCCCAAGTGTGCTAAGTCAAAAGGTGAGAAACTGTGCAGAGCCCGTGCTCACCCCATGGCAGAGGCACGGGCACCTCATCGACCCTCATCGACCCCACCACGGGAGCGAGGGGGGGCCAAATGCCCTGTGCCCAGAGCACCCCACTGTCCACAAACAGCAGTTGTGCACGATGGTGTGATTCTTCCACCCAGGTAAAGAAACTGAGAAGAGCAGAAGCTTTGAGTCAGCTACTAAATTCAAAATTTGGCAAATGTTTTACTTCTTATTTGCCATAAACCAGAAAATCAAATACAATGCAGTATTTATTAAAATGCATATTTCTTAGTTTTAATTTTCAAATTAACAAGTTATTGGGGAAAACAGTAAAATTTTACTTAAAATATAATAATTAACTAGTAAATTATTTCAATGATTTGGAAAAGAACATTGAAATATTTATTAACATAAAATAATAAAAATCTTTCACATCCTGACTATGACTTTTAAAACTCAATTCCATTAGAAATATGGTTTCGGTGATGCATTACACAGTGAAATACTCTGGTGACTATCTTTCTTTTTTTCCCTCTCCCTACAAATTTTCCGGAATTTAAATAAATAAATAAAAACAAATCAATAAAAATTTATTTATTTATTTATTTGGTCTGAGCCTTTTAGAAATATTAAGCCTTTATTGGGAGAGAAGGTGCCCTCTGAGAGCGCCGCTGCCCGGAGAGGACACGAGGAGCGTTCCCCCAGGGAGGTGGCTGCGAGGAACGGCGGGATGTGGAGACCCACCTTCCCAAAGGGTACAACACTGACCCCACCTCATGCACGGGTGTTGTCACACACAGCAGACATAATTAGTCTTTTCAGCTTGTTTAAAAAAATATTTATTTAATGAAAATAATTTAACTTCTCAAAACTGCAACTACCTTCCCAAATATTTCTAAAATTGGGTTCTGCAACTTATAAAGCCTGTTGTGTTGCCTACACAACTCAAATTTCCTCCAGCTGCCAAAGCAAAGAACCCATCTGTTGACAGAAACAGGCGACAGTGTTTTGCTGGAGAGATTCTACACAGAATAATGGTGTTAATCTGCTCTGTATACAGCAGACTTCGGGGCACTACCTGTCTCCAAAGGCTCTGCGCTTCATGCAAGGTTTTCAAATCCTGTTTGTTTCCATGTGTTCAAGCTCTGAATCTGCCACTTCTGCCCACACCGACGGGGTTATGAAAAGACACAGATTTACAATGGGGATATTTATCAGCCACTGGAAATAAATCAGAATAGGAAGGTGTCCCTCAGGTAAGTGAGAGGGAAAATCCCCTTTCAGTGAGAGTGCAGCAGGCGCTGGGGACGCTTCACCTGGGCTGGGGGACAAACCAGGGAAGCCAAGCCAGGGCTTCCAGTTCATCGGGGCAGATGCACTGAGCTGTACCACTGCCGAAGAATGATCACTGCCTTGGGAAATTAATGGGAACCAGAGTGAAACACAGCACTAAATTCACAGCTGCCTGCCCAAAACCAGTGGTTCAGGAGGGCACATTGCTCCCGAGTCACACACCCAAACTGGAGGATGTCAATGCCCCCCCACTGCACAGCCAGCAGCACCCCCCGGGGCTGAGGCACAACCCGCTCCCCAAAGCGCTGCCATAGGAAAGGGAATTCTGATCTCTTTTTAAGTAGTGCAAGGTACTGACACTTACAAGGAGTTTAGGGTGAACTTATCTAGACCACCAGAATGAGCAAACATGTAAATGGTAGGATTTATATGCAATTATAGTACCTCAAGATTTACTTTAGACAATAAAAGCATACATTCTAATACTTTTTTTTAAATGATACTTTTAAAATAAGCAGTGAGCTGAAACAGGTACCTTCATACACTAATACACTGGCATTCCAATGACACTATACCATGGCTTTGATAGATTTTTGCTTTCTTCTATTTTTAAAAGAAGTTTTAATATTAACTAAAAAGAAAATTAAAATTACTTGCAACATAAAATTTTGCAGAATACTACAGAAGAAAAATATGTCCTCCAACTCAAAAACTTAAAGATTAAATTCAGGCAGAATTCCAGTCTTGTTTTATAACCAAGTCCGTATTTGGAAAATAAATGGAAACAAAATAGATTTTTCACTCTTAATAACATATACAATAAATCATAAAAACTTTACTTGAAAAAGACCTCAGCTTTGCTTCTAGTAACTTAAAATGGTATCTGCAAGTTAACTTATTGATAACCTTCAGGCAATAAAACTTTCTTGCAGTGACAACAGCCATATTTTCTTAAGATATTCTTTAAAAATAACTGTAAGGACAAGTAACTCCTGCCAGCCTTGAAACTATTCCGCCATTTCTCTTCGAAGCTTTTCTTCTGCTCAGGCACCACCACAGCTGCCAACTGCATCGCGTCCTTTCCTCCACGCACACGACTGTGGGTTTGCCAGGCAAAAGCGGCAGAAACCCCCCCACCAGAGCCCCTCCCGGCCCCACGGCCTGAGACAGACACCCCCCCAAAACCAAGCCGGGGTTCACGGGTGCTGCTGCACCGGAAATACTGGATAGAGCAGTTCATCAAAACAACTGCTCTGGTTTCTTACTTAAACTTATGTAGATCTCTTCCTGTTTACTGTAATCTTTTATTTGTTTCTCTTTTTGTATTTTTGCTGCCCCAGGTATTTAGGTTAGGCCCTGGGGGCATGTTATCCTTTTGCCAAACATCCAGCGGCTGCTCGGCGCCTACGAAACCCAGAAACTGGAATGAAGAACAGAGCAAGGATTCTTGTTATTAGGAAGCAGGCTTAATTTCTCTAACTTTATTATCATAATAAACGATATGTGTACCCAAAAAGTTTATTGTAAAAAACAAGAGTGAGGCCATAGCCCAAGGAGCATTTCTTTTAAACATAATTATTTCAGACGATATTATTTTTAACATTTATCCCTTGATTAGTTCACCGTGAGTGAACCAGTCACTTAACTACTCCCTGAACAACGCTCAGTGGGTAACTTCATTTGCAAAGATGTTGGAACAAACAACTGTCAATTGGGATCTGCAGAAATGCTGAAAATCAGGCCAATCTGGGAAAAAAGGTCTGGCACCAATCTGGGATTTAAAGTCAGGTCATGCGAACTCAGATTTCTAAACCAATCCAGAATAACTGCTGGCCTTGGGTTTAATCTGGACCCTATTTTCAAAAAGAATTCCTGCTGTGAAAAAATGGAAATGAATCACACTATTTTGTACAGTCAATTCTCCGCGTTTCATTTCCAATTCTCTTTTCTGAGCAGACGCTGCAGGTACAGAGACACTTGGCCAGCTCTTGGTGCTCTGCCCAAAGCCAGCTCCCAGAAACAGCCCGTTCCTCAGCACCGTGTGTGCCACAGACCCCGCTTCCCAGCAGGCTTACAGCGCCACAGAGCCGGGAACAGCAGCACGGAACCCAATTACAGCCCTCCCTTCTCCAGCTCCCACTCCGTGCCCTCAGAAAGCTCTGCATCTCTGCAGGGAAATCCACTGCAAGATTTGGTTCAGGCGACAGGAAGTCGTCAGATGCTGTAGGGATGGATGCTGGCAATGTCAAGGGCAAAAAACTCTTTTAATAAAAGAAAACTTTAAAAGCTACAGCAAAAATGGTTGTATTGTCTTTTCTACCACTACTGCTGAAGTCACCAACTAAAATTTTCAAACATATTTTACTTAAATTGCAGTAAACTTAGATGAAAGACACACCTAAAAGAAAAAATAATTACTATTAAGCAGCAAGATAACAGCCATCTGTATGCAACCTCACTAGGGCTGAAACTGCCTTGCAAAAAGTCAAATCCTTGGCAAAACTGCAAATATATACAAGTAACTTTTTAAAAATAAACTGATAAATTTTCTATATTTTTTTGACAATCTTACACCATCTGTCTCTTTCAGGACAGTTAATCTGTTTCAAGACAGAAGCTTCATGTTATTCTGCGCCAGGTATGGATTCCACGGGTTCCAGAACTGGGTTCAAATGTGCATCACTGCCACTGTTCTGCACCAAAACAGCTCAAAGAGTGACCATCCCTCCAGGACTTCTAGGGAAGAACAGGGTCCCACCAGTTTAGTACACACACTTTTCTGATTTTCAGGAAGATTTAATTCATGGACTTTCTAAAACACGAATCTGTTGTAACAAATTCTGATTATGCGTCGAGGATGAGAACTGAAACAGACTAAACACCAACTGCATTTTGTGTCACACTCAGAATCGTATAAAAACCTGTCTTTTTTCCAACCATGTCCTTCAGATTCTCCAGAAGATGTGCCAGAGGCCCACCGCTCCCACAGTTACGCAGGTTGTCCATGCTGTGGTGGACAGAGATGACGCTGTGATGGGCAGAAAGGTCTGCTCTCTCAGGACTAGTTCTCAGCTCCAGTCCTTGACATGTTCATGTCAGTGATCAAATAGGTGACAACTTCAGAAAGGCTTTTCAGACACTGAACTAATCTGAGCTTTTTTTGTAAGCATTTTGTGGTGTTTGGAGTACAGAGCTAGATGTTCACTCTGCTAGAACATTATCTTCTTGGTGGCACTCGTCGGCCTCTGACCAAATAAGCACACACCAGAACAGCTGATCAAATTTTTGGCTATGAGTCTTACCATGTTCTGGTATTTTACAAGACAAGCAGGGCAAGGCATAAAATCTGTGGTCAATTAAATTCCATTCCTAACTTACTATTCAAGATGAAGGGGATGATGACAAATATTCACCCACAAGCTTTAGTAAACTGTACTGCCTCTCCAATTTGCCTGAGGTTCACTACCTCTCGCCAGCTTCTCCGATTTCTTGTTTGCAACGACACCATCGCAGAGTTCCTCCCCAGGTACCCTGCGGGAAATACTGGAACAGCTCTCTGGAAGCAACTGCAGATTCACAAGTTGGGGTCAAACTCCAAAATTCCCACGAATCCTCTCTCAGCATCTCACGATCCATCTTTTTTGGCTAACAGGCAACATTCTTAAAGGATTAGCAACCATCCCAGATTAAAAATAAAATCAAATAAAATAAGGGGTTACACATCATGATGCCCTTCTTCATACTCAACAGATTTTGGAGATGCATTTGAGGGCAGATTCAGCAATGGCACTTGCCTGCCTGCAGCTTTACTAACAAAAAAAGAACCACCACCATCTGAAGGAACTTCTGCTGAACCGCAGGCATTTGGTGCAGGTTTGGGTTTCTGTTGAAGCAGGAGCAGTAAAGGACTGTTGTGGCACAGTGTGACATGGTCACCACCCACTCCAGCATGTCAGGATGACAAAGAATAGCCCTGGGAGATCCAGTGATCCCAGAGCTGCAGCAGCAACTCAGCAGCAAGAAACTGGAGCTGTAACACTAGCACACATTTGCAGTGAAATCCAGGCACTCGTGCAAAGACTGTTCAGAACACCAGGGGTTAACAGTGTTCTCGACACAGTAAATTGCTCATATCTTGTGCTCCCTATGTATTTTCACATGGTGCTTAAACAGAGTATCTTGACTGCTGAGATGCTCATTTTCGTAATGGAAAAATTCCTTAAAATATCCCTAGACTGCTGAAATGCTGCTTTCTATTTGAAAAAATGCCTAGAAAATAAGAGAATACAGTGCCAAGGTACAATCTGAAATGTACCTCATCACGTACTGGGAATACTGTTATCTTGGAAGGGTGGGGAGAAAACCCTGCTCACAATAAATACAGGCAGTAATCAATACTGCTATGATTTTGTGCAGTATTGACTAGAGAGGAGTTCGGGTGCTGTTCATTTTTTGCCTGGGACACCACAGAGAAGAAAACCAGGAACTACTTGGAGAAGACAAGAAGCGGGAGGTCAGTTTGTGCAGCAGCAGCCCAGCAGGGACGACAAAGGGACGATTTCTGATAGCGGAGGGAGGAAGAGCTTAAGTGACATTGCACTGAGGATGCTTTGAATGCTGTCAGAGGGAGGAGTGGGTTAAAGAGGAAAGGAAGGAGATACAGTAAAATGAAGTAAGGTTGTTCTAGCTTTTTTTTTGCATTGTGTGCATTTTTTCAATGCATTTCACAAGACTGATTTTTACAAAAGGCATCTGCTTGCATAATTTGCAATTGCAGGCAGCGAGTAAAAGCAAACACCGCGTGTTATGCCCTCACTGCCCAAAGCCGGGGGACATGATGCCAAGGACAGTCTAGCATTACTACCACTTTCTCCTTGCAATGGGAATAAATCTGGTGAGTCACGAGGAAGCTGTCCCCCAGGACAGAGTGTGTAACGCTGGCAGATGAGGTGCACACAGCAGAGTCTGTCCGCTCCCTTGGAGCCCTTTCTCCCAGGAAAGGCACAGTGGTCTTCAGGCACCCCCCCATCACAGGAGGTGATGCTCGTTCCAGCATCAGAACAAACTCTAATTTGCTCATGGCTTTTCTAATAACGCCCAGCATTACAGTCACTGGGGGAGGCCCAGATGTTTCTTTTGCTTTTCTGTAAATGAGTTTCAGGTTCTAACACTGCAGTGACCTGCCCCACCTGGCCACCCCCCAGCAGCTGTCCTGTCGATATCCTTGTTGCACTCTCTGTTCCCAAAGGCTTTTCTAACTTCTGCTCTCACTTCAAGGATTAGGCAGACACGGATCTTTAGACAGAGCACAGAGTCTCATGCTATGGAGCAGTAACGCTCACTGATTCAACAGCAATTTTGGCTCCACACCACATTTTACCCAGCAAGTTGTAGCTGGGCACCGCGGCAGAGGACACGGGGGGAACAGTTCCCCCTGTAATGCAGGGAGCAGCACCCACTGCCAGGGGAGGGAACGAGCACAGATGTGCCCAAATACTAACAGTCATTAACCCATGTTCCATGAACTTTCTACAGCTCCAATCGCAATTACAGAATGGGCATTACCTCACCAGCCAATATTCCTTATGAATTGCATCCTGCTAAGGATGAGATCATCCCAAGGAGCAGACACTGAATTTAATGAGGATCAAACCATCTGGCAGAGACAACCCCTAGACATAACTCAACATTCTTCAGAAATAACACCAGCCATCCCTGTTCAGTCCTGGTACATGACCAATGTCTTTAGCAGGGAAAGCTTTTCATTTGTGATCACAAGAAAATAACAATACACTTTTTAAAAAAGCAAATACATTTGAGATTTGTATTTACCTATGACCAGGCATGGTAACAGTAGGCCCAAACTTCCAACAAGGCATCATTTTCACTTGAGATATGATTTCATTGCCGTTACTACTTCTCCATTTCTGTAAGGTCCCAATACTGTTTATTTCAAAAGCTATTACTGAACAAAAGATGGACTTGGCAGATTTGGGAGACAAAAAAGCAGTGTGATATAAATGGGGCACAGATTTACCACAGCCCCTCTGCCCCCAGAAAGTCCCGCTCTGAGAGAATCACCGGTCCAGAGGAGAAGGGACAGCAAAATGGTGCTGCTTACTTCTCACGGCTGGTCATACACCTTGGATCCAAATCACTGCTATGAAGAATCATCTCAAGATATACACCAGAGGCTGACAACAGACATCAATTAACTGTCATTCGAAAGACTGTTTGTAAGTACTTGAGATTCCAATAGGAATAAGAAGAAAATGAAGGGGTGACACCACACACAACTCAGGAGCTCCTCACGTCAGCAATGTGAAACAATGCCCTCGCCAGCGAGACTGCTGTAATCTTACCCAGAAAAGGCCACAAATACCACTTTCTGGGCAGCCAGGGCAGCTATTTATATTTCTGTTGGCACTAAAGTACATGTGAAAAAAATGTTTTTCTTAATAGTAATTAATTGATTACTAAGTTCTCTTGCTAACTTCTTCAGTTTAAATCATAATTTTTATATTTTTC
>JAOXNH010000002.1:22239584-22268965 GCA_028566575.1 Bartramia longicauda
AGAGACTTTTTCTGTAAGCCCTTCCCGAAATGTCCTACCAGTAAGACGCACACCTACCAATTACTGGCAAACCAAGCTTTTTTCATTTTACAAAACTCTCACTTTACAAGATCCTGAAAGACTGTAGGAAAGCAAGATAATTTAAAGCGTATATGAAATCTCAGTAATTCAGATTTTAATTATTCACTCACCAACAGAGTGATCTTTGTATGGCACAGTTTTCCTTCTCTCATACCAGAACAAACAACCCAAACTTTTCAACAGTTCATATAGGTAATGGAGATAACTTAGTTTCAACTGAGAAAGAATTTAGAAGACTGTCCAACTCTAACACTCTAAAGTGAACTCTTTAATGTGCTGCAGGGAGATTTTCTAAAACAGATCTTCATGCTTCTTTACAGTTAATGAACAGTCACTAGAAGGAAAGTCAGAAAATGTGGAAAAACTGAAGGCATAATGTATTGCTCTTGCCAAGACTCCCACACTATTGGCTCTAAATACCTAAGTGTGCTCACAGCTAAAACTTATTGTTCATAATTTGGCCCAAAATTGTTAAAGCTATGAGGCAACTACAAAATGATACAAAGTATTAAGAGATTTATCTCTAATTCTATCATGCATTATGGTAATAAAACTGAATACTTCTACAGACAGAGGGTAAATTTTCTATTTTTAAAGCTAGCCTTTAAAACTGGAGTAACTCAACCCAAAGCAAATATAAGTACAGAGCTTCATTTAACAAAGTTCAATTTATTTTTACAGCACTTACTAAAGGGAAAACATAATTTTATGCCTATTTGGCTTCTCTTTTGCCTACCTGATTTTTTTCCAAATAGTCAATTTTGCTCATGAACTTTTTTCTTTACACAATAGACTGCGACTCTTATGCAAAGAAACAAGAAACACAGGGTCCAGGTAGAACAAAAACCAGCTCACCCAAAGCTGCTACCTACTTTAACATATGAATAGAAACCTTTATGTCTAAAAACACGACAACATCAGTAACAGGCAAAGTACTCATGCACAGTCAGATTAAAAACAAATATTGTTAGAGTGCAGGAGAACCCCAATCACTTGCAGATTATTTGCTTTATGTCATTTTTTCCCCGCAAATTCCTTTCAGTGTGCTGGACAAGAAATTTTATTTCAAAGGGGAAAAACAAAAAATCTCAAACCCCAAATCTGTCTGTAATCCACAATGTAGAACCACAAGCTATCTTTATCTATTAATTATGAAACACTCCTACAAGATAGATCTATAATAAAATCATTTGCTATCTGGAAGCAGATGTGGGGGCAATTAAGTTTTCTTTTTTCGTTGTCACCTTATTAGTCTTTGGCATTGCAGTAGTGCCTTGGTAGCTCTGAAGAGCAGAAGATGTATCAGTGTGCAAACCTCTATCTGAGCAGAGCTAAGCTCTTGCTCCTTTACAGCTCAAACTCCGGACATCAGGAATGTAATGACACAGCAAAGATGGCACTGCCGTCTCCAAAATAAACTGAACTGAAGAATTAAGCTGTTATGCACTGCAGCTCTGTTGTCACAGCTGTCATCTGAAGATCTGGAGGTCACCTACCTGGTTTGAGGGAGTCACCCAGTGGAACTCTAGTGAGCTGCTCAGATTTAGTATCTCAGCCAGCGACAGACCTGGCTACTTTTGTCATCCTGTATTCCCATACTGCAGAAACACCATCACATCAGGAAGTAAAGCAACGCACTGCAGCACTGTGACCTCCCAGACACAGGTGGGTCAATGACTCCAGAAACTCAGGCTTTTGCAATTAGTGAGATTGCTAATATGATGCAGCTGAGCTGAGCCCAGGCACTGAGCAGGTTGTGGCAGGCCGAGCAAAGCCCACACCAAAGCTCTAACTCCCCTGGCCAACCTTTGCCACATCTTTCATATGTACCAGTGTGAGGGGCTCACACTGTTCCAACTGGGAGAAGAGCATTTCTCAGGAAGAGACAGAGCAGCCACTCATCCATCTGACAGGGGTAAGCCTGCACTCTACAGAGCTGCAACAGCCACATGCAAAATGAGAAACTGTTCAGCATAAAAATCTTCTCTCTTCATACAACATACACGTTAAATCCAGAGTAGAGGAGTCTAAATCTGCATATATCTATAAACAATAATCATATGCTACATTAAAAATACATATAATTTTGTGTATTTTCTACACAATCCAAAGCCTCAGTCCCACCTTCCTAGGCAGGGAAAGAGGAAAGAAAAAAATATTCAGCAAGACAACAGTTCAGTGCCTTTCCTTTATTAGCACCAGGATTTTTATGTAAGGGATATGCAAAAATGAGACCCACATTTTCCTACTTAAAACATAAAGGTCCCTATTGTTCCATGTTTCACCAGTACTGCTATGAAAACTTAATTTCTCCAACTTTTTTTTTCCTCTTGAAGAACAGAACTACTGTTCACTTAGCTGTTCCAAACAGAATGCATGCTCAAAGGGTGAGATAAGGGGAAAGAAAGAACAAATTACCACATTCATTTACTACTTTCTCCTTCTTCCTTTGATTATTAGCATGAAAGCTTCCTACAGATGCCCATAATTCGTTACATTATTTTAACCCAGTGTATACGTTCAACGGGTCCATATATTTATCACATCCACTGGGTTAATTTCTATGTTTGTATGAAAGCCATATATAATGCCAAATAAGCCATAAACACATGGAAATATTATTGCAGAAATAATATGTGACTCTAAAATAACAGAAAAATAATGCTTAGAATGCTTGATGCATATTATACATAAAGAGGTTAAATACAAAGGTTGATAAGAAGGAAAATATTTGTAGTCACCATTTCAAAGAAGAAAGACTTAGAAACATGTGGTTTTAAGCTTTTTCTGGCCATGAGCAAACATTCTGTGCATGGCAATTGCACAGTGCCTTACTGTGCCAGTTAGGCTTTTAGTCATTGGTAGGCAGAAGTTTTCCTATTGAAATGATTATTCAGTGAGTATTTATTACATTTATTTCTGAATTTCTGTGTATACTACAGAAAAAAAATCTTCAAATTAAAGCCTGCACGCCAAAATGCTATACATTTTAAATCCAAATGAATTTTAAAGGATGAGAGTACATTCTTCTAAAAAGCAGTGTTCAACACAAGGTTTAACGTGCTTAAGTGAAATATCCTTTTCAGTGTTACTAAGTGTTTGCTAGTCGAAGGCTTTTTTTTTAAATGAATTAAAAGGTCATCAAGGTATCAAAACTTTTACAAAAAAAAGAAGAAAAAAACAAGACTATGAAATGCTTACCTCATACCATAAAGACTTCTCAAGAAAGGAATGAAATTCCCATTTTATTAAGGGCTGAATTATAGTTAGCTGTTCTGTTGTAATCCTAGAAAGCTTCAAGCCACTGTTGTTTCTCCTTTGCTCAACATAATTCCAAGCAGCGGTTCCTATGTGTCCTGAAGGTAAAGTCCTGACAATTGCTCTCGTTCCAGTATAAACTGACTTTTTAACCTCTTTATCATTTTTACAGAAACGTCTTATTAATAAAGTAGAACGTTCCTTTTTGTTTCTAAAAAAATCCTCTTCCATCTCTTCTTCACAGTTATCATTGCAGTCTTCAAAATGGCTCAGAAAGGGCTTTGAGGGCATTCTTCCAGTAAAGTTATTTCCACAGAAGCTGTGACCTGCACACGCCACCTTAACCTTTCGTGGGGCTCTTTCCAGACAGAAATACTTATCCCGTAAAGCGTCTTCATACAGCTGCTGCCCATTTTCATTCTCACAATGATTTGCCAACTCCATTAACCTGCAAGAACAGGCCGGGGGAGCGGTGGTGTGACCGTCACCAGCGCTCACGGCCTGCAAGCAGTCACCCAAAATGAAGCCGTTGTGCAAACCGCACACAGCCTTGGATACGTTCCTGTCACTAGCACAGTGAAAGTGAAAAAAGGCCACTTTATCAGCATCATTGCTGTCATTCTTATTTACTGCTGTCTGGGTTCTTAACGAAGGTCCATTCATTTTCAGCTGGATTTCAGCAAGCATGGCTCTTTCCAGTGACACGGGAATTCCAGTTTCCAGGCACGCCTCTGCCCCTGCTAAGGGATCACAAGGTTTGCACAACTGGCTGCATGGGATATTACTCTTGTAGTTCTTCTGTACAACATTACAGTTAATGTTAAGAAATTCCACTGACTCAGGGATGGAGCTGCTCCTCTCCCAGAAGTTTTCATTACCATTGTCGTTAGTCGGTTGTTCTTTCACCAGAGAGAGTATTTTGGGCACGGAGCCCTGAAGACTTTCTCCTTCCAGCCTGTGTGAGTAGGAGAGCGCGCCTGTGGTTCGCTGCCCCGGACTGCCGGGGGGGCATTTTATAATGCTGGTGTCCAAGGCACGTTCAGCCTTTTCATCTCCAGCTGTCGGAGCAGGTATCGCTTTACCCCGCGCAGCAGAGACGAGCACAGACCCCGTCATCTCCTCCGAGGTCATCCTGACACCAGCTTCTACTGGGGACCGGGGGGGGGCCTTGTCTACCAATGCTCACACCATGATTTCAGCGTAATAAAAGAGTCAGTGCTAAATAACTGGGGAACGCGGTAAAATATACACTGACTACTTGTTATTCTTGAACCAGCTTTTAAAAAAAAGTACTGTTTTCCACTGTTGGACTAGTAGGCTTTCCCAGCCTTGGATCACTGGCACGAAATACAAACATTTGTAAACCAGCTCCTAATTGTGATGTAGCCACTCGCCCTGTCTCTTCCCACAATTAATTCCTCTATCATTTGTAGCACACACACTGTTGCCTGGGGTTGTAGAAGATGACCAAATGCATAATCCATGTCAAAGATGCAACTTCCCACAGGGAATCCAAAAAGTTGAGTTTCTGTAAAGAAAAGGAAAAAAACCCCATAAATATTGAACAGAATCCATGGCACAAAATCCACCATCACAACTACAACAGGAAGAAATTTTTTTATGTAAAGAGAAGGAATACAAACCAACAGAAGTTAATTATCCCGAGACCTAGAGAATTCCGAAATACACATTTAAATCTGTCTTAAAGTCCTGCATTACAATTTGGGGAACTCACAGTCGTGTTTTACCTGTTTAAATAGCCATCTTCACTGCACTATGGAAAGCTACGGGACTGCAGAAAACTAACTTTACTGAAGCTGTAACACTGAAATTGAACATACAAGACGTATACAAAGAGAAAAAAGGAATTGTCTTTTCTATCATTTTTCTACTCATATCCAGGATAAGTTAAAACATTTTGAAGAATGAAAATAATTTTTAAACCTACACTGTCTTTTAAAACTAATTATTTTCAGAACTGAACTCTATCACAACTACAAGTATTTTGGTGTTACATGGGTTTTGTTTTCATTAAACTTCGTGTTACCATGAAATTGTGAGGAAAATACAGTATTTTTGCCAGAAGTTGAAAAAGCATGAAGGCAGAGTAGGTTAAAGACTGAAATATTATCAATAATCTTTTTGATCTCTTTACTTATATATGCCTTAAGCTAAAAAATTAACCTGCCCTTCAACATCGCCATTAATTCACAGCTTCTTTCCTGCAAATAGCATGGTAGAAGTACATGTTGGAATCAGAGAACAAGAGATTACAGATAGTTCAACAAGGGAAACAGAAGAATAAAAGAGACACACCCAGATAAACCATGGTGAATTAAAATTAAAATATATACATGCTTATATTTCAATTTATCATATTTAATGTCTAAAAACATTAAGGGTATTATTAAAGATGTGGAAAACGCAGAAAGTTATAGCAAGGCCTACGTTTAATAAAACAGTCTAAATTCAATAGAAACAAGCAAAAAAAATATGGCTTTGAAACTTTAGTAGCAAAATATATCACAAAGCTGAGGCAAATCACTGGCCAGGTACAGCAACCTGATCACTGACCTGATCCATCAGCTGCTGACCCAGCACCACCTACACGAGCAGAGGGACCACCTCCCGCAGCTCAGCTGCACACAGGAATTAAACCACCTGTAGCTGATAAAACAAGTAGGAACAACGGGAGGGATAAAATACTGCCACAGCACAACAGTCGAGGAGATACGAGGAGAAACCAACACCTGAGCAATTCTTTCAGTCTATATTCCCTGATAGTCCCTACAACATTACATTGTACCCCGAAAGTCATCTTAGTTCACTTTCTTCAATTTTAACTACTTCCCTTAAAAAAACCAATCCCAGAACAACATACACATACAAGAGGAAAGCACCTCAGCAATGATCTTATGCTACCATTTCCTGCCCTTCTTCCCTGATCCTCCTTCCTCTTCAAACCCCCAGGTAACAGCTTCCCTAACCTTTTACCACTGCACACTTGAAGAAGACTGCAAGGAATCCATCTAGAAATGTCCCCATCATATTTCTTCTGGCAACCATCCACTGCTCTCGAGTCCAAACCTACACACCATAATGCCGATCAAAGCACAAAGATCTAGGAGGAGCTAGAACAAGAAGCAGCTGGGTTTTTTCTTGTTTTCTTACTCTTAAGTTTCTTTTTTGCTATATCACCCTTGTAAAAGGTGTAAAACATTTACACGTCTCAGTAATAGTCTTCAGTACTGATTTTTGAGGGATTTCTCTCACCCATCAAAACATCTCAGCCTACTGATTCATCTTTCCTGTCTGCACCAGAAAAATTCCAGGCAATCCAATGAAAATACAAACCAACAAAATAAATTCATAAATGTACTCCCTGTATTATTGCTAAGCCAGGAATAAAAATTAATGGAATGAATTGTCAGTGCAAAGAATATACTGCTTCATTACACTGGTCGCCAAATGAAATTCTTACAAAACAACGTCACTGCACAAGGCAAAACACACCACCTCATTATGCAACTTCAACATCACACAATGAATCTGAGACAGCAAAACTGACCATGCACGTTAACTTGATTTTTTAAAAAATGTTCTTTATGCAGAAACTTTTTAAAAAATAATCATATCCCTGACTTGCTTCTGTAAACAGAAAGCTGCTCAAATCTGAGGTGCATTATATCCTGTCCACAAAGCTCATTCTGAGGCCAGGACTGCTCCTCCACACTCCTCCTTCCTTCAGTACCATTCTCACACCTCTCTGTGTCCACACGTATCCTCCTCAAACTGCTTCCCTCGGATCTTCTTCTTTTCTCTAGAAACTTTATCTCACATCTTCCCTGTCAGTGGCCTTGTCGGTCACCTGTCTCCTCAGCTCCAGAGGCCACACGCCTGCCCGTCTCTCTCCGCCAGCATCACTATCTGTACCTACGCTTGAAATCCATCCCATCCAGAGTAAGGTCTGCCTAAGAAGATCCCTGCCTATGCCCAGCTGTTCCCATCCTCTCGTGACCACCGCAACGCGATAGGGAACTCATCCATCTCAAGAATGTTTTGCTCAAGTTACTTTCCAGCCAGATCATTTCCCACCCCAGTTCATACATGGTTGTACTGACATGTGTGCTACAACAGCACAGGGGAGGAAACGAGCAGGATGGGGAAGGGAGGAAAATGCTGGTTAAGTCAATTTATACATTTCTGCAATCTGCAAATTTAATTTGATGTTTCAGCTATGTCAGTCTAGCAGGTAGCTCCCACCAAAGCTGGCAGACTCACTTCTCCCCTCACTCTTGATCTTCAGTCCCATTGCCCCGCGTCTCGAGATCATGAGGCCACAGAGCTAAGTCGATTCAGCTGGACGATGTCAGGAAACTATTCTTTTCATCCAAATGAACTGATTCACCTTGTGGCCACATGAGCACTGTATTCCACAAAAAGGAAATATTAGGAATGCCTGGTAGGGACCACATGTCTCAGCAGCAGCTTCACTTTAGATCTTGTTTGCTATTATGCCTAAATGCATCCTGAACATACCAAACTAAGAGAAAAGTTACCTTGTGTACAAGTATATAAAAGTTTCACCAAATAACAAGCAAAACCCATGATGGCAGAGCCTCTGATCTATGGACAACTGCAAAAATATCTGAAGCTGCGGCTCTGCTGAACAGATGACACGGGTTTCGTGTGTCCCCCACTACACTCTTCTCACTCTCTGCTTTCCACTGCCATCAACAGATTGCAATTCACTGTGCCCAGCAAATTCCTTGAACTCTTGGAATTCATTAGACATGTTACGAAGTGTGTTAACACAGTATTATAAATGCTATCAAGTGTAAAACCCACGAGCTCAACCAATAAAACAGTATTTTGTAACTTACTGTAAAATTGCAGAATTATCCCTCCCTGTGGCTTCCCTTTCTTGCCTGTCTGCACATGGGTGGCCAGAGCTGAGTCCCACAGATAAAATCCCCATGTGAACATATACAGGCATTTGCATATAACAAGAAGACTGAAATCATTCAAAATCATATTCTTGCTGTTGCACACTCAACTCAAACCACAGCGATCAGAGTTAAATCTGCACATGAGAGCACGTGAAGCAGAGCATGGAGCCCGTACTGCACTCAACACATGCTGGCATTTTCTAAAGCCGCTGGATTAGCTGATGAAACCCATTAATAACTACACTGGTTCGTTTTACAAGGCTTAAGTTATGTCAGAAATGCAATGTGGTCCTTCTATCAGTAAAGTAAAAATATAAGAGACCAGATCCAGTGCTGGTGAATCACCCTGGATGCTGAAGTCAGCCAGCAACGAGAAATGAATAATGAAAATAAACAATCTGGCAACCCTTCAGCACACACATTCACAAAATGTATCAACTCTGAAAACATCTGACACAAAAACAATTTGTCTATTTTCTTTTTAACACTGTGCAAGCTGGTTCTACTTAGTATTAATAATAATTAATAATAATGTTTAATAATTCCTTATTCCCCAGCCATCTGGGATTAAAGTCTACAACAGTCTAGGCAAAGCATCCAACATAATCAAAGACTATAAAACTCTATAAATTTTGTATCAGTTTAAGCTATAATTCATTACTCAAGCTATTTTCCTTTTGAAGACAGCACGAATTCTGCTTCAGAGAAAAAAAAAAAAGTGTGCTAAAACTTACACTATCATTTAGTCTGAGAAAAGGCGTGTGAAGGACCAGAACCGTCACATGATTGGTAAGTCAGAAAGCCTTTCAACTCCAGGTTGGCCAGGAAAAGATGACTGGATAAATACTGGAGGACGCCACCTGGACTGCAGGAAGCAGCAGCAGGAGGGACAGCAGGGGATGGACCTCACAGTGAGGGTAGGGATTACCTGGAGAAGTCACCTGCTGCCAGGGACACCCAGTGCGATTCAGTGTCTCGGGTGCTGGGGCAGCTTCACCAGCAGCTTGGAGAGCACTTGGAGGGGGCCAAGATCATGGGTGCAGAAAATGAGGGGGACTGACAGATACGTGACATTACAAAACACATCCTGGTGGTTTCCATGGGCAAACTGCTACCAGGCTGGGACAGAAGGGGACTCACGCCAGTGAAAGGGCAAATGGGAGCAGCCTGACAACCCTCCCTTCTGCCCTGGCCACGCCGGGACATCGATAGCTATTTCTCCAGCTTCCATCCTACATATACATGGTGACTATCTGTCCTAAACAAACGACGTTTCTGCACACAAAAAAACACCCAAGAAACAAATAATTATGTTAATTAATTCAAACCATTAAATATTTACACAGCATCTAAGGCATAAGCAATCAATGAGTAGAAGATTCCTGGGAAACAGTAAACTATAGAAATAAATTGGCACGGTAAGTGGACACAAAACCATTGATCATCTCATGTCACCCCAGCAACTGTGTTTAAACGATATAATCCCAGTTCAAGCCCTTAAAGAAACAACTGATTCATGAGGGAAGTTGTTTGTATACTACAACTCTCCATTTACAATAAATAAAAAAAAGAAAAGGACATTATTTTTAGTAAATAAGCTACAGTTTGTTCCAGATCAATTCTTGAGGACAGTAAGAAACCCAGATTTATTAACACCTCTTTATTTTTCCCTTTATCATGCACACTACTAATTTTTCATTACAGTGCCTATCTCAGATAGAAGCAGAAGACAGCAGTACAAGAACAGGGCACCCACGTGTAATCATCAGTTTCCCAAACCTTTCTCCTGCCCAGGGAACCATGCGGTGAGCAGGAAACAGCCAGACTCTTAAGACTCACTCAAGATGTGCATGAACTCTATTTGAACAGTTGGAAGCAAGTTATAACAACATTTTATTTGGCATAGAGCATCACGTGCAACCTCAGATTTACCACCAGTGTCTGTTTCAACAACAAATATAATCTTGAAGAACTACAATATTTATATATCCTGTCAAGTTAGAGTCTTTTTTCTAATTTCTAGAATACTTATCTAAACACCATCAAGTATTAGATGTCTCAAACTACACAAATGTCTGCCAGATGGTGAACCCTCTCAATTGCCTCATCATCCATCACTGCATCAGGCAGAACCTGAAGCCACTGCCAGGTGCCAGCCCTGCTCCTCGTTTCTTTACAGCAATTCCTCTTCTGTGTGAGGAGAGGCACCGAGAGAACCCACGACTGAATTTATCTTACTGTCGGGGTCAGCTCTTTATTTCTTTCTAGATCTGATCTGCAATAAGCTGTTGAAATAAACTTTCTGTTCAGTGGTTAGTTGAACTTCATGCTAAATGACCTTATCTGAAAGCCAAAATTTCATCATTGACACCCAGACGAAGGATTCCTTCTCTCCGAGGTGCATGATGACTCTTACCAAAGCAGGATTACCCCTCTCCATCTTTGAAAAAGTACTTCTGGAATAATTTCCTTAATTTTTTGAAGAACTGCAAAAACAGTCTCAAATTGGTGAAGAAGATTTTGGATTTCTGCAGGTTGAGGAACTGATTCCTGCAGGTTGAGGAATCAACTGATCCAGAGGAAAACTAACCCAGGGAAGATGAAAGACCAGTCTCCAAGCAGGGTTATCCGATGCCACCCGCAACATGATCACAGAAGGTGACAGGGACAGCTCAAGCACAAAGCAGGGTGGACACCAGTGGAGAACCCAAGCCCAGAGTGGAAATGTATCTGCAGCATCCCACACTGAGACAGCTTTAACCAGTCATTAAAATGCATCCTAAAAATTAATCTACAGCAACACAGACACGTAAGCGTAAAATTCTAAGAGGTTAAGGCAACACAAGTTACAACCAACAGATAAAACACAACAAAGCAAAGACCATAAGGAAAGTTCCACTTCTTACATGTAATAAGAAACAGTAAGATTGGTATTGCCAATTAGAGGTCCTCATTACCCTCCTCCTTTGCATGATTACCAGCCTAAGGAAAGGGGGTGTCTCTTCCAATGTGAAAACTCTGAGAACCTCATAATCCTTTCCAGCTTCTGTACAAACTACCTTTTTCTAATTTCACTCTATCTCCACTTTATCTCTGAACCAACTGCTATGAAAGAACACACGCAGTGGACACAACACGAGAAGACAAGGGCAAGCAACAGGTTTGTCCCTCTGAACCCCAAGCAAGTGTCCAGCTCGTTACCTCAGCATTTAATATGGGAATTAACTGAGCCCAGTGATGCTTCGGTCTTGCCACAAGATCAGAACTACCTCACTCAGGCCCACCAAGGATCCTGTCCACCTCAGGTTCCTTGTCATCTTCGTTCTTCCTCATGGCGTTTTTCTCCTATGAGCACCCAAGTCTTCTCCCATCTCCCTCTCCCGATGACCTGCATTAGCTGTAGCTCTAATTCCTGCAACTGTAATTATAGCCACCCCGGTGAGAACAGGACGTGTAATAAACATATTCCTGACTACTAAACTGTCTGATGGTATCTTAGAGGCACATCCATCACTACAGTTTATCTTCTGTAAACCCAAGCTAACACTTTTATTCACGTTATGCTAAGCCACAGTAGTCCTATTAAAACCATTACTTGAGTAATAATTTATATATTATTGCTCAGCTGTCATAACTGCAACAAGAGTGAGTCTGAAACCCCAGTACATGTTTCAAATATAAATGAAAAGCTAATCTGAGTGTGAACAAGAGCTCAGTCATTTGTCAATCTATGCATTTACACTTTAGTTGTAGAAAAGCAAAGAAAAATACTTCTAACGCTGAAGACTAACATTATTAAATTACTGCACCACTCTTGCATTTTCTCAAAATACATTCTCTTTGTATGCCATTCCTGACCTATTCATACCATTCATTCAGGAATAATATTTAGTCTCTTATTATTTTTTCTTTCCCTTTTGAATATCTGTTATTTCATCTGCATATTATTATTGTGCCTAATAGAGAATTCAAGAGAAAAAAAACAAGGTGTTTTGCTTAAAGAGCGATTAGTTATCTGCTTGAGAAAGATGTCATTTTCAGAAGACTATTGATCAAGCAACCCTGAAAATACATGAAACAATTTTCATACAACTACTGCTGTTCCAGCATTGCCAGATATTAAGCAGGGACACTGAAAACAGCACTACACAAGCACAGCAAACAATCTGACTCATTCTAGCCATGAAGTAATCTCTACAACTGTGGCGCTTCCCAGAATTAAATGTGCAACCTGCAAATTATTTTTTCACAATGTTGCAAGATATTTACTATGCTAACAAAAGAGGTCATTACCAACATAATAATTTTAAGTAATCATTTTAAATTAAATGTTTTAATATTTTAAAAGTCTTGTAGGCATCGTTGTAACTGACATTGTAAATACTAGTAATTCAACCTTATTCAATGAATAAATAGGATGGAAATATACCCAGGGTGAAAATTAGGAGCTTTCTTTTGTAACGTACCACCGTGTCTTTAAGATAAATGGAACCAAAAGCAGAGAAAACAGAATGTTCACAGTGATTATGTTCCTTAAGCTCCATTTGCATTTCTGTAACAACTTAACTTATTCAAAAGAGAAACATGCCTGAAGATCTATACAGCATGTCTCTCTATAGGATTATGACACATTTAGGTGATCCTTCATTTGAGGATCTTTAAAATCACTGTCATGAACGTCTGTATCCTTGCTGAGCAAATGCAGATTTATCTGCTTTTCTTGGTTATCTTTTAGAGCATTAAGTCCATTTAGAGCATTTTAGTCCATTAAGCATTTCTGACTACTTGTGAGATTCCCCTTTAGAACCTGTGGCTTACAATTGTGCATTTGGACTTCATCCTTTCTTTTGGGATAAAACCTTCAGAAAGAGTTGAACTTAAGTGCAGTCATCATAAAACAACTCATTCTTGGGTAGTACAGTCGGGCTCCTTGCTTCAAGAATAGTAAGAATTTGGAATTCTAAACATGAAAATCTGCTCCCTTGATAAAATAGGACTTTATCCCAGATTTTTAGTCTACTTCAGTCTTCACAATATAGTTAATTGGGATAAGAATGTGTGGCAAAAGCTAATTCAATACTTATCTAACTCAAACAATCACTTGTTCAAAGTTTGTTACATTTCTTAAAGGTTCTTGTACTTTCAGCTGAACAGATGGAAAGAAATTTTAACACAGTGAAGTTGTTGGTAGAATTAATGGCCAAGTATTTCAGAGGATACTTAATGTCCACGTAGAGTATTCAGTAGCCAAGGGTATACTGAAAAGCAAGAGAACATGTGATAACCAAGCATTATATACCTTAGTTACTTCTAGAAGTAATGAATTCTGAATAATCATGATGTCTGAGAGATGCCAGTTCCAACGGAAGCTTTTCTTACCGTTGGGGTATCACTAAGAACTTTTTCATATACGGATCCTCCGCTGATAGAATCATAGAATGGTGGTGTGAACTCTGAGCAACTTCTTCACAAATTTACACAACTTCTCTTCTGCACCTGAGTAACATTCGCATGAAATTTGTTGAGTCTTTAGCATATTTGAGATCTGCACTTTTGTAATAAACCTGATTGCTAGAGGCCAAGTTAAAAGTTGGAAGAAAAAACATACAGACACACAGTGTGACTTTGCAAAGTTGTTTCCGTAAGAAACCAGGCTAAAAAATGCAGTCATAATTTGGAAAAGGACACTTCCTTCTCTGGAACACCCTTTATTTTGACATAACTGGCAATATGTGCCAGAGACTCTGCTAGTATCCAAATAACACTGCCTCATTAAAATCTGAAAAGGCTACTAGGGAATCTTGTTGGGTCTTTTTTACCCTAAACTAGATACACGTACATTCCAATATTCATATGCCTCGATAATAATGTACTATGTAAAAAGGAGCATTATGTATATAGGCTACTTATTCTCAGTCAAGCAGAAAGATTAGTTTACACCTATTTGATTGTGCATCTCTGCTGCTATCATATTACTTAATATCCTTATACTTAGCTCAAAAAGGTCCTAGAAGTGAGGAGGTTTATAACTATGCCTGATACATACCCTAAGGTTGAGCAGAGGAGAAGGGAAGGAGAAGGGAAAGCACCAGGGAGGAAACAGTGCTAGTTACAGGCGCCAAAGAACCCAAGCACAAAAGGGCTGTAAAAGATAAGGAACCAGCGAACGCATGCTGAAACACTCAAGGTTATTTCTGCTGTAACAGTTAAAGAAGATGAAACTACTCTGTTTTCTGTAATGTACTCGGGCATGATAACGACAAACTGCAACTAGCACAACAATACACGATTTTAACCCGGGATGGGATCATCACAGATGTCTGTCAGAGGGAGTGTCAGGGCCCCAAGGACACCAGGTCCTTAAACGCCATAACCGGCCCCGCCTGCGACCCCCACCAACGGGCCCAGGAGCCATTTCAGCTCAGGCTTGTCCCCCTGCGGCTCCTCACCTTCCCACCAGAGTCCTCCGATGGACGTGCGACCCGGCTGGGGAGGAGCGGGTAGAGCCCCCGGCCCCAGCTCCCTCTTACACAGCCGTCATGGCGGCCCCCGATGAGGGAGAGTGCAGGCCTTACTGTCAAAGAAGCTGAGGAAATTTAATCACCAAGTAACAGCCTGACAGCACAACGGATACAGACTTTTGCATGTCACCAGCAAGGCCAAAAGCAGGGAGGAGGAGGTTGCTCTGAAACGCGGAGCCCAAGGCGGCGCAGCCGGCAGCGAGGCAGCGGAGGGGAGGGTAAGGAGCAGGCCGAGGCCTGGCCACGGGGCTTCTCTCGGGCAGGATGACAACGCTGACTGCATCCCGCTGAGGGGAAAACCTGCAGAGGGGCTCACCTGCAGGACTGAGCGCTCGGCCGTGACCTTAGCGGGCAGCTGAGCCCGTTATGAAGTAATAACTGGCATGAGAAAAGATCCCCAAAGGGAGGCAAAGCGGCAATGAAAGCTAATGGTGTGTGCAACTTACACAGTTTTGAACAAAACATGGGCTGATGCCAGCAACACCGCTCTGCGCACAACAGAAACCTATGTCATGTTTCAAACAGTTGTAAAAACAAAAACACGTCTCCAGTGTGTAAGGCGATGGGTATCAGTGCCTGCCACAACTAGTCAAGTTCATTGATGATACGTAGAGAAAGTGCTGTTAAATGGTAACCCGTGAGGGTATCACCCCTCTACCAGACACAAGGTGCAACCGGCGGTCTGAAAATCTCCATTTTCCCAACTAATACCTTGCATACCGTATGGATCTTTGCATTGCTCCCCCACCTTCTGGCTGTTAGGAAGACAACAAGGAAGAACCAGGGGACTGAGGCGAGGAGGAAAATAACCCGGTACGTATACATCTAGAATAAAGTTCACTGATAACAGTAGGTGGCCTATGAAGAAACGATATATAAAAGCAGCATACGTAAATGAAAGCAGACTAACCTGTCCTTTGAGAATTCAAATTAAATATTGTTTATCGGTCTTCTCAGGCATGCTACCGCCACACCTCAAAACAGTTACCTCCTGCTCCTGCAGGTCTTTTTCATTTCCGTCTTTTCCAAATCAGTTGGCAACCCTTAAGTGCTAGGGCTCTTTTTTTTTTTTTTAATCAATAGTCCGCTCATTTTATTATGAACTTATCTTGCAAACTTTGAAGTGCCTCCTTAGACCTGCTATTTTGCCTCTGTTACATTCAGACCCCCTATAAACTCAAAACATTTTTTTAATTGACTTCCAAAGCTATCAGAAATTATTTATTGAATACTTCTTTCCCTTTTTACCTACCTTTAAGAAAAATAAAATCAGTAGAATGAAATTCAGTTTAGGAAAGGCAAGTTTTACCTTTAAAATCAGAATCTCCTGTAGGCCTCTCAAAGTGTTTGACAAACTTAGAACAGTTCCTGAGAGTAATCTGAGACCAGGTTAAATTAGAAACAGACAACACACTGCCCACGCTAAGGTCTTCATGGATTCTGGATAGTCTTCTGGCTTTATTAACTCTTCATCAATGCTGGCTGTTTTTATTTAAGCATTCTAATGCTGTTATAAAAGCAGAAACACCTATGGAAGTAATAACACTAATAGTACTATAACGTTTCACCACATTTGAAAACACAATGTATGCATTTCATCACTTCTTATTTTCCATGTGACCTCTCCAAAAATTAAAAACTATATCTGCTACAGAACATATGCCATAACTATAGAGAAAAAGCCAATAGTCAGGTGCACACTATTTATGGAACCATGTAATAGTGGTACATGATTCAGGTGTGCATAACTGTTGCCTATAATAACCACACAACCCAAAACACTTCCTTGGTTTTCATGATCCAGCCACCACAAAAAATTGCACTTCAACCTCTCTATAGCCAGAGATACAGTTACAGTAACAAGAATGTGCAAGAGGTATTATTACTATACTACTTTTAAACTCAAGATTCTGATTATTAACGGTTTAAAATCAAATATTTGACAATAATGAATTAAATATTTTAAAACCATACCAGTACATATTAAAAATAAGCCTGAATGTTACTGATAATTTCCTTCATAACAATATTCTTACTTTATTTTATATAGCCACACATCATTCAACAGATTGTTAAATTATCTGAATATGGAAAGTTTTAAAGCCCGGTATGGGAGAGAACCAGGTACTGAAGTGCCTACACCCACCCCCACAATAAATAGCACGATGCCAGATGACAACATCACCTGTGCTCCTTTAATTGTACACTTATATGTACATCAATTATTTTTAAAAAATGAAGCAAGCAGGCCTTCAGATTTAGTAGAAAGAGTATCAGAGACAAGCCACATGCTTAAAAACTGTATTACTGTAGAGATGGGATTTTTTGGTTGAGATTTAATGCTGTAACTAGAGGAAAAAAAAAAAGTATAGTCAAAGTGCTAACCAGAGGACAAAGCCCAGGCTGATCTATGCAAGTTCACTGCAGATTAGAGGTCTTTCCCGGGGGGCTTTGGGCCACATCAAGCAAGAGACAGACGAGTCCTCCCAAGAATAGGGCAGGGACTCAGCACTCGTGTAACTAAACCTGCATGGAGAAAGGTCAGAGCTCCCCTCTTTCTTTGACAGAGGAAGGGCCCCAGCTTTCATGCTTTTCTGGCAAGTGGAGGGGAACATGGCCAACTTTCTTTGCATTCACCGGCCAAGAGCTGAGGCAGTCTCTGTCTCAATTCAAGCTTTAAAACCTTCATTGGGATGCATATGGTTGCTCACAGAATAGACCTTTACTATATGCAAGATGGGAAAGGTGGGAAACCCAGGAGACAGAGGCTATCAGGGTTTTCTTAAATTATCCATTGATTTCATCAACTCAAATGCACCTGAAACGTTTGGGAGGGTTTTGGTAAGTGTAAATTCAAGCAAAAACAGCAAGTGAAGAGGCTTTCTAATTTTATTTCGTTTGGGGCTTTCTGCTCTTCTCAATATCGTCCTCACAGCTCAAGGGAATAGAGAAAAGCTGATAAAAGACTGAGAATGGCATTACAAAGCAAAAGAAAAATAACTGGAGCACCATGTCAAGTCAGAGGAAGGCACACGAGCTCAGAGCAGAGTGACTCACGTACAGATTAGATACTTTATTGGCCATCACAGCTCCCATGCTGTTATGCCAAACGATTTTGCCTTGCTTTCAGTCTGTGCACACACCGTACCAAACAATTTTGCCTTGCTTTCAATCTGTGCACACACCTTCCTCAAACATTTTTGCACCGCTCTCGGTAACTCGTCAGTCAACTCCATGCAGCTTTCCATAAAGCACACAGCTGAGATGCAGTTCCGGGGTGCGCAGAAGCTGCTGCACGGGATAACGCTGTGCTGTACCATTAAAACTGGGCAACATTATCTTTTGTCCTCAGAAATTTTAGCCTCGGTACCAACTTCTATGTACTTAGACAACGGGACAACTGACTGTTCAGGATGAACATTTACATCCTCAACTTGCATAATATAATAAAGCATATATGGAACAAAGTGAGGGTGACACAAACGCGGAGGTAAGCTTTTTTGGCAAAGTAGAGTGACATTGGCAAATTTTAAGAGAAGACACAAACTTGCCTCTTCCGAAGAGGTGGACTTGCAGACCTCCTGAAAACCACTTACTGTCTACACATCCCCACCCCTCCTAGGCCTGTCAGGTAACGGAACTCCAACCAGATGTTAGGATCTGAACCTTGAGACACAATTCAGGCAGGCAAAGCAGTCTAATACTATACAGCCATTTGAAAGATCTTACTGCATATTTTAACGCTGACCTGTTTTATGGCCTGCTGTCTAGGGAACTGTTTATTTCTACAAACCACTACTGAACCTGGCTTGCAAATCTAGAATCACAGTTCAAATAGTATGGAGAATTAATTTCTAAGCAGACTTCACAGCATCGCTAGTTCTTACAGCCACGCACTCAGAAAAGGCACTGTTTTTCTAGAAGCTCCTAGTTGTACCATTATATAATTACTCATAATCTCAGCTTTAAAAGCAGACCACTTAATTATAAAAACAAGAGGAAAATGGGAATAAAGGCTTAAGACTTTTAAGACAAAAAGGAAGGTTCCACATTTATTACTTTTAAGCCAAACTAATCATAGAAGGGGAAGGATAATGAGGGTTTGGAACTTGATGCACTGAACAGTTGGTGCTGACAACACACAGTTTTCAGAGAAATATCATTTTGTTGGCACAGCCTCCAAATGGATTTGATTGAAGGGACTAGAAAAACCTGTGAAAATAGATTCCAATTGGAGATAGTATCTATTTATTAATATCACCTGTTAGTATCACTGCACAAAGCAGTAGCTGCTCTGCTACATGACCCCTTCTTATCTTGCTGAATTCCAAAGGGAAACCAAGTTGGGTTTCCCCAAATACCACTGAAAGCCATTCGCACTGCTACAGAGGGAAATTAACCTCACCCGAGCAACCGAGTTCTGTACGTGGAGCAAAGGAATGCCTTATGGAAATGTCAGAAAGGAGGTGCAGTGAAACAAAACCCCAAATTCCAGAGCTCTCTGCAGCAGCGCGCTGTGGCACGGACAGAAAAGACTGTGGGAGGAGAGGACTCGGAGCATTGTCTGAACCAGCAGCCAGCAAGGTCCTGCCTCGCTCGGCAAGGTCAGTGCAACTGGAGAGTCATCTGTTTAAGAAAACACACTATTATTAGATGCAAGTTATGCAGCACTTGTGCATACTAACCCAGTAAAACCATTACCCCAAAAATAAATGTTTTCAGACGGTAGCTTCGACTTTGCAATCAATGTTTCTGCTTCTTGTGCCTCATTGAAAACATTCACGAGTAACATAAGGAATATTGAAAATACCCGTAATTTTTTAATTATGTATGAAATGGTACAACAATTGAAAAATACGATGATGTATTTCATTACTTGCAATGCGGTGGCTCCACTGAAAATGTGGTAACAAATTATGAGCTACTGCTTACTGCTAGCAATGCAGAGTAAGAGCGTCGCAGAGCGGGCAGCCCGTCTGAGCGGCGGCGCTGTGCCTCAGCCTGCCGGGAGCGGAGGATGGCAGCCACCGTCCCCGCGCTCCGAAGCCCTGCTGGACGTCTGGCTCTTGTGTTCTACCAGTCTCCAGCCCAGCTTTTGTGTGAACACACTGCATTATTTATGACTGAGCGGGCAGTGGAGAAGCGAGCATTGTGGATGGCCTAGTTTAAAATCAGTGACATTAATTAAGTCTTGCAGAGGGACGCCAGCACGGCAGAGTGTATGAAACCACCAAGGACCAGGCTTCGATCCCACAGGGACATATTTACAAAGTAACTCCATCGTTTCAAGTAAGATCAAAATTTTGTGCCTCAAAAACAGAAGAAAAAGGGTAGAGAGCAACCCAATACAGGGAATGCAAAGAAAATCCATCACCACGTTATCCTCAGCTCTCACACCAGTCCCATTGCACTGGATGGACGTTTGGCTCAAAAAAAAATAAAAATCAAAGTGTGAAATATGAGCAATATCTGGCAGAAGCCAGGCTGTGGAAACCCCACCCCCAGGCAGACACACGTGCAGGTTTGCCAAGACAAACACAGCAGGATGCAGAGGAAGCGGGGCTGCTCCCATCCAGCACGGACTCGGCCGTGCAGCCCCCCAGGGCACGTGCAGCAACTCTGCTCAACGCCATGGAGAAGGGTGAAGAAGGGACAGGATTAACCTGAGGAAAACCATGGATTTCAGGTTAGCGTGCCAAGAGCCTTCTACAACAGAGCCTTGATGGAAAGTATTATTTCAACATCAATCTGACTGCGTGCTCCGGGCACAGAGAGCCGAAAACCCGCTCTCTGCAGAGCCAAGCAATTGCCATCGCCCACGGAACCATCACCGGCTGCGCTGGCAGCAGCTCCAGAGCCAGCCTGTCCACCCTGGAGCTGCGGGATTCGCTCCAATGTCTCAGCTACTGCTATTTTCAAAAAGTATTATAAAGGCTGCAAATTATTGGTAGTAACGCTACCAATCCTTGTCATTTACAGAGCTTCGGCTCACAGTCATGAGCCAACATCCATTTTGCTGTAGGGGCCATACACACAGAAAACAAAACACAACCCTTGTTCCAAAGTGCAGTCTTCAGTGTTGGTAGAAGAAGAAAATCTTAAAGAAATACTTTTGTAAATGTGCAGGCAAATTCAGCTGTTCACTAAAAACCACTTAGTTTAAATGTTTAATGAAAAATCCCTATGTAAATCCTAGACTTCTAATGATATAACAAATTAATTGGGTTTTGCCTCCTCTATAACTCAAGTCTTCCTTTAACTAATTCTTGTTTCAAATCCAAGAACCATTGCTAAGTTACAGCTGCTCTTCTCCAAAAAAGAAGAGCTGCTAACTTGAGCTAACTGCTCCCAACTGTTAAGGATCCACCACAGCCCTTCAGGGATGGTCCCAACTGGCACGTTTGGACGCTGGATTTCAGCGCGGGTTCCGGTCACTGCACCCTCTTGTCCCTGCTCCTGTTACACAGAGCAGCCCTCGGGAACACCAGACGCTCTCTCCTATGGGCCCTTACAAATTGGGCTCTAATTGTTTCACAACATTCTTCTGCATAACCAAAATAGAATTTCTCTTTATTTTACAAACCTCCCAAACCTCAAATTATCTTATCATCTCTTTCATGAACTTGGTCTATGATTTCTGGTAAATACAGCTGTCAGAAATTCTGTATTCTGCAGTAGGGCTCTCCTGTTTCTTGGGCTTAGAACTTTACTTTGGGGGTGTTTTTTCCGTACTAAATGGTTGGAACTCTGGCTCGAACACCACCCCGTTGTTGGCTAAGGTGCACCACGTTAAATCCGTGTGAGCTGAGGGGACAGGAGCTGCAGCCTGGTCTGCACTCACAAAGTCCCAGTAACAAACTTCTTCCCGTGTGTGAGACCAGGAATGAGCTCATTACAGCACACCAGATTAATACCTCAATGGGGCAGAACATGAATAAATTCTATTTGCATGACTAAGAAAGAAGGATTTTAATAATCCTTTGCCAATTTATGCACAGGCTGGACGTGCTCTTTTATGCCTTGGGCATTTCTCTCTGGAGCTGTCTCTGGTTTCACCTCGTTTGTCCCACCGCTCCCAGATCTCTTCAGGTGTTTCTCATTTTGCTTGTGTGACCATCACAGACAGCGGGTGTTTGCCACTGACTTTTCACAGGATGAGATACCGGGGTCAAAGATGATTATCTGCAGCTGGAAACACACAGCTTCTTAAACTGCAGAACGGTCACTAATTGCTAAATGGCTTTTTCAGAATCGGAGGGTTCTCTGATCCCCTTTCAAATATGCGAAGATGTAAAACGTACAGGACTGAAATATTTATACCTATCAATAGGACAGCACGCCCAGCGCTGCCCTCTACACCAGCACCTTGCTCTGGCACAGGGCAGGACTGACCCTTCCCTTGAAGCACACCTGGGTTTTATGCTTTTCCCCACCCAGCTCTTGCGCTGCCGTTATCAGGACCCCACTTCCCAGCCACCGCCACGGGCTCTTCTCCTGTCGCCTGCACCACCCCGAGAGCGGGAGGAGAGCCCCTCGGCATCGCACCCAGCCACTTTGGTCCCCATCCCACAAACACTCCAGTGGAAGGACCGCGGTGAGTGTTTGCAGACTCACGGGTCTGGGTAACTCAACCGCCCCTCGCCCAGCGCAGCCTGGAGCTGAAGGAATGCGTTCCCCATCCCCAGCCGGGTCCCCAGCACTCACAGCCCCCAGGGGGGCTCCCCGGGACCCACTGGGGGGGGGAAACACATCCTCACCCCCTGCCGCTTATAGCCGGGGGCTCCCGCCAAGGCCAGGCCTCCCACCAGCTGCACTGCCCTTGGCAGATTTCCATTAGCCAGGGTTTAATGTAAAAAACCAACCAACCAAACAAAAAACCCAAATATTTGTATAATCAAAACAGGTTAAATAAAGGATTATGAAATCAGACCCCAAATGTTTGTTCATTTTATGAGAAAAAGTGAATAAAAAGTCCTGAACACTATAAAATATGTATCAGTTATGCAAATAGTACTAATGAATTTGAAGAAAGCCTTTCGGTCTCCCAAGTAAATATATAATTAGGCAGGTTTATTTACCCAGGAGATAAGAACAGGTTGAAGAAACTGTTAAGGCTCTTTGGGAACTTAGACAAACTTTTCTGTCCTCTGTCTGTCTGCTTTGGAAACAGCTCTCTATGTAGTGCAGGTAAAGGCACTACATAACAGCAACTGCAGCTACACTGGAATGTGGATCAAAGGGTAACCCGAAAGGCCTTTTGATCTGCCAAAATCTCACCTAAACTTGATATGCCCTGGTTTAGCAGTCTATTATACGTGTGCTCTTATAGTTCTTTTTGTTGTTCACAACCTGCTGTTTTCCAAGACAGGCAGATGATATGGACAGACGTGGCTATAAAGACTGAGGCAGTTCTCTTGTAACTCTTGTTCAATTTCACAATAAATTCTGCAAATTCAGTTTGCGCTGCACTGTGAGGTGTACAGGAGCCCTTAACTAAGCGGATACTCTGGGACACTACACCTCCCTAACAAATCAATGATTTCTCAGGGCGTGCAGTTCATCCCAAATGTCATCTTGCAATTAAGACGCTCTTTGAGTCCTAAGTCCATTGATCACTTGCAATTTTGGCTTTCTTGTCTTTTGTTTCTATCTGTCGTTCAGGTTGGCTAGAACAGAGTTTGGCTTTTCATTCTGTCATATAGAACCTATATATATAACCTATTTTGGTCAGGCCATGGGCTACATCTGGGGCTTCCATAATCTTTGACAACAGGACTGGTGCACAAGGGAGAGGAGCCAGGAACTGACAGTGACCACAGCACAGGCAGGGCAGTGACTACCCTGAGCAGGGCATAGTCCTGCAGTATCTCAGCAGGACCAGGTTGGTCACAGTGACAAGTCGCATCAGCAGTCCCAGACACGCTGAGGAAATGAGTCATGTCTGGGGTCCATCCAGTCAGGATCAGCAGGAGGTAGGGCCAGAGACAGGACTGGAGACAGGGAAAACTAAGTGCAGGTCCAGGATCCATCCAGTAAGTCGGTCAGTAAGTCAGGAACAGGACTGGGCTGGGCACAGGCTCTTCTGACAACTCGCTGTTCTGACAACTCACTCTTCCTAATAAAAACACAGCTATTTATGCCCTTCTCTTGTCCCCCAGCTGATATCTTTCAACCCACAAACTCCCCTTAGGACCTCTCTGACTCTGTAAGTATGAGTACTCATAGCTTCACGTACATTATTTATCAGTCCTGTGAATGACCAAAACACATGATCACTGTTTTTTTAAGACTTTTTGTACCAAGAACTTGTCCAGCACTTACTCTGACATATGCAACTTTCAAATCAGCTCAGAATAAATCAGTATATTCAAGACGCCAGATTGTGATGACCATCTTTTCTAACCATTTACCACCATCACAGACTTATAACAATCCCTTTCTTTTACCTATCATGAACTTTCAGCCTTAAATTCACCATTCTTTGTGGATTAACTTTCCCTGAGATTCTGAACCATCAGCTAATCGCAGAAGTATAGTAATATACTGGGCCAACCTAACTGCCTTTCATCTCAGCATCTGAGATTGCTGACATCTTGATGGAGACAAGATACAACCATTTTTGGCCCCAGATGTCATGCCTTCAAATAGTGTGACCATCTCCCATTTTCTGGCCAGCTTTCAGTAGCATATTCAGGCAATGCATTATGTAACTACGTTCCAAATCCATTTTGTTCTTTAATAAAGTGTTCTACTGTTACCCATCAATATTGTATCTGGTGACTTTCCAGGGATAATAAAAACCTATAGCAAAGTCCTTGCTGGGTATCAGGAAATATCTAGCAGCACTCAAGTGCTCCTAGAAGTGAAACAGCAGAGCACAGAATCTTTGGAGTCTGAAATAGAGAGCTGTACATCAAGGTACAAAACAGAAGAATGTTTAAGCATGTTGTCTGTTAGTAGATGTTTCTAATGTTCAAAACAAAGGTAAGAATTTAAAATAACAATAGTAAGAGAGGGAGAAGATGGTAAAATAAGGAGAATTTTTTTTTTCTTATTGCTTCTAAATGTTTCTAAAGATAATTTATGTTTCTAGCTCACAAACTATACTTGGAAAGCTGCATTTATTTGATTCAGTAGACTGTAACTGCAAACGCAGCTGTTGAAATCTGAATTGTTTATTCTATTGCTGTGCTTTCCTGGCTGTGACCAGATGCAACCAGCTGGTAACCAGTTGCTTCTCTCTGCTCATCTCCTGGCAACGTGATGATCAACAAGCCCTACTAAATGGTTATAACTAACTAGAAATAGGAAACAGTTTAGATATTTACTTCCAACCCAATGATACAGCGATGCAGTATTTATTTATTTAAGATTATGAATCTGTTCACAGATTGATTTTAGTACGGCTAAATTTGTATTTAAACTTATTCTATGCTTAAGAATGAGCTTAAACACGAGCTCAACTAAGCATCCGTAAAAGCAAAACACAGGCAAAAGAGACAGAGAGCGTGTGTTGGTGTATAGTCTTGTAGTAAATGCCTTAGGATACGACCAAAAACGTTCAAGGCACTGATTACAATTCCCATAGGTAATGTAAAATTTGTTCCTGCGTTCTCTACCATATGGCACACAACTGAGTTTCCCTAGACCATATTTAATATGCACGCCATTTAAACACTGGATTATTATGAGTTCCTCCTAAGCTTTTCAATACCATGAGAACACCTCAGAACTTTACAAAAGGCAATGAATTTATCTCACACCCTTCCGTAAGAATTATCATTCCCTCTTTTCATGGAAGAATGCCAAAACAATTAAAATAGCATTAATTCTGGATGCCTGATTTGTTACATATGCACCTTCTTTTTTATAATATTTTACATGGTGCAAGTACAGACTCCAGTTGTGGCTGTAGTGCTTAGTATTATTTTAGTCTAGACCCAAAAATTCCGTGGAACCTAGAAAATAAAGAACATGTAATTCCTCTCTAACTTTGAATATCTGATTAAAAGTGACTTGCCAAGCAGAAGGAAGACTGCCATAAAATTAATTTTTTTTGCAGGGCATTTTCTTACTTCCTTGATCTTGAGATCTTTCTTTCTCTTCCAGTAATATTCTTCCTCTTTCAACTTCTGCAACAATTCTGCGCAACATTATGCACTTTATAACACTGACACTGGTTCTGGAGGAGGACATCCTTTGCACTGTGTAAGCCTGGGACTGTAGAGTAAAAATAGGTTGTGTTGCCATCAGGAGAGACCATGATATAAACAGAGAACAGCTGAAGTAGGAATGCACAGTTATTTTTAAATGTGAAGTTTCCTTGTAAATTTAAGGGTTTTTTTCAGATGGATTTTCAGGCATAATGAGAGATCAAATCCTTGATTATCATTCACCACTGACACTGGCATAGTTTATCACTTGGAGGAACTGCAGCTATTACAAATACGAGATGTGAATGCAAGCAGAATAACGGATTCTGGACCAACTGAGGAATTCCAAAGATAATTCCATTTGATCCTTTTTCAGTTTACATTTCATGGTCAGGTAATTTGCTTGTACAAATTACACTTAGATATCACCAACCTAAAGCACCTTCTGCATTTATTCATGTCATTACTGATTCATGAAAGAATTATGAACACAAGACCTTTCCTACAGAAATTGCAAACATGGCTTTCAAAGAAAGAAACTCTTTCTATCTTTCAAGCCCAAACTAGTTTGACTAGCAGGGAAGAAGGTTGACTTTTTGCAATCCTTAATGATTTCAAACAAACCAAAAAGCATATCAAATCTCTCCTTCCTGAGCAAGCTCACTCAGAAGCTAGCCAAAACCCATGAATGTTCATCTAAGTGAAAATAAGAAAGTAGACGTGGCATTTGCTGGATTCATACCAAGATCCAGAACTGAACAAACCGTAATGGTGCTAGAAATGGTCTACTATGCATGGGAAGCAGATACTCAGGTCTCATTTTGGATCTCTTTCCTGCTTAGCTTTGCCAACCATAAAATCTTACTGCCTTATTGAGAAGAAATTATATGATATCACCACATAGAACCATAGAATCATTTTGGCTGGAAGAGACCTTTAAGATCATTAAGTCCAACTGTTAACCTCACACTACCAAGTCCATAGTAACAAACCATGTCCCTCGGCACCACATCTACACGTCTTTTAAATACCACCAGGGATGGTGAATCCACTACTTCCCTGGGAAGCCTGTTCCAATGCTTGAAAACCCTTTCAGTGAAGATTTTTTTCCTAATATCCGATCTAAACCTCCCCTGGCACAACTTGAGGCCTTTTCCTCTTGTTCCTATGGCTTGTTACTTGGGAGAAGAGACCGACCCCCACCTCGCTACAACCTCCTTCCAGGTAGTTGTAGAGAGCAACAAGGTCTCCCCTCAACCTCCTTTTCTCCAGGCTGAACAGCCCCAGTTCCCTCAGCCGCTCCTCATAAGCCTTGAGCTCCAGACCCCTCATTACTTACTTAAGTTTCTTAAGCTGTTTTCTACAGGATAAATATAAACCAAAATATATATGGAAAAAATAAATATATCTTCAAACCTTACCAAAACAGGACATGTCACTGCACGTGAATTTTCTCAGTGTAGAATTTCAGTTTCCAAACCCCGTCAAAAACCATTTCAGAGACTGTAAAAATTGTACCCCAGGACAGCACTTATTCACAATATGAACCCTCACAGGTCTATGGAATTTCATGATACCTTGTAATCTGCTTAAAATTCATGCTTCTGACAACTTGTGACTATTTGAAAAATCTCTGCATCAGTTTCTCTCATAATTATGACAGAAAACTCAGAAAGCACACCTCAAAGTGGGCAAATAAAAACCAACCTGACGTATATTTTAATGATTTCAGGATATCTCAGGACTCTGTTGGGACTTGATTCATATTTAAATGTCTGGCATTACCAAGAGTGATATTCCTCTACATGCTTTCATTTCCATTCTACTTTCATAATCCAATGCCAAAGCACAGTGTTATTTTTCTACACTGGCATTTGTAAACCTTATTGTTGGTACATACACTGCTGAAACAATTCTTTGTTTTCTAAAGCAAGTGCTTTTTCTAGAGATTCAGAAGCCACATTATTAAATTCCTAATTTCTTTTTAGTGTGCTCATAAAGAAAGACTTCTACATGTCTGCAAATACTGAAACAAGAAGAGGCCCTGAAACATGATAATGATAGCCAATAAAATATAAAAGCAAAGCTTTGCTTTCCTGTTGCTTTGCATACACAGTAATAAAACTACTTCCCTGGTAGGATATAAAGTTAACATCTCTTTCTAAATTGCTTCAGCACTTGTGCTTACAAATGGTATGGTATTAAGCCTAAAGGAGCATAAACATTATTTTATGGCATAGTATACCCTTAGTATAGAAGTACTGTGTGCTATTCAAGAAAGAGGCTCTCTAAAACACTTTCAAAGACTATGGTTGCCATTTGATTGATGGGTTAGGAGATCACAGTGAGCGTTGTCACATACAAAAAGTCAGGGCTGATAAGCCTACAGGACACACATTTAATCCTCAGGAGGAAGAAAGAAAAACTAACAGAGCAATACTGAAATGCAAAAGGCAAGAAGCAGCTGGCTTTAAATTAATACCTATTTAAATGGTGTAGATGGAAATAGGCCAACTTTTAAAGTAATTTAGAGGAATCCTATTTTTACCATATCACTACTTATTGAACTTTGTGAATTAGTTCTGTACTTTATAAAACTCCACCAAGCACATCTACTTATGAAAAAAGTAACCCCACATTAGTTCTTCAACACAGTGAATCATGCTACAGTGGTATTTCAGGGCGGGATGTCATCATTATGAAGCTTATAAGCTATAAAGCTCTACAAGGTACTTGTGAAAAAGAGCAAGCAGTCTATTAGAGGAGGAATTTCAATCTGAATGTACCAAGAGTGCAACTCAAGAAGGGTGCTGCTGTTAATTATTAGAGAATCACCACATAGCAATGGAACTGTATTGCCTCCTGAAGTGCCTTTCTTACCCTTCTTCTGTAGGGAAGGAGGAGGCAGGGTACAAGTTGCATCGGCTGCATAAGAATGGTCACACTAAACCAGTTCTAACATTGGTTTCCAACTTTAGCTTCAAACTACTCCAGGAGAAGGTAACGTTGCCAAACTCACAAATCCTGCATGGTCATCTAGGAAATGAAACAACCGCTGTTGATCTTCAGATGAATCTCACTGATGCACTTCCACATTTGCACTCCTTTGCTTGGGAGCAATCAGAATCTGAATCTCCCTCCCTGACTAGATTGCTCACCTTAACATACTGTCCTGCCAAAAACTACACTGGCTTGCCAATGGTTTGTGTGAGCATTTTTCCAGTATTCGAAGTAAAGGCTCTTCACCAGAGAAGATGCTGGATAATGCACTTTAGCCAAACTCCAAATAATTAATACTTGTTTGAATCGCAGTAATTCTTAGATATTTAATCTGATATCGACATCACCTTGTGCTATGCACTTTACAGACTAGCTAAAGCTGGAGAGCCTATTACTTCAATACAGTGAAAGTGAGACAC
>JAOXNH010000002.1:22275325-22285851 GCA_028566575.1 Bartramia longicauda
GACAGAGCACGGGATCGACCATCCCAAATCCTGTTAATCCTCACTGTGTGCAGGACCGGGGGGTTGTGTGTGGTCCTGACCCCCCCACAGGGCTCTGCTCCCTTTCTGTCTCTGTCACCGCACATCCAGAGCTCCTGTCCCCTCGAGGGGACACGCGTCAGAGCCTGCCTTTCTCCCTCCCACATCCCACAGGTGACAGCCCAAAGCACAACCGAGAGATCGATGGTGGTGGCTGCTCTTTACAGCTAACGGTCCATAATGGTACATGGTATCACCTACATAAAAACTAGGGGCCCTTCAAGAGAAAGAGAGCTGGGCTGTCATTTCAAAGAGTGCACCATAATCCTTCATGCTGCTGTCTACAAGCTCCTAACACACCGGGAGCATCTCAATGGGGGAAATGAGGAGTCAATAACACTTTTCCACCAGTTGCCTCCCTGGAACTTATTTGTAAGTGTGCAAATGAGAGAGGAAGTCTGTCTTCTCAGGAAAATTGCTCAGTAAAGATTGCAAATAAACATCTAAGCATGCAACAAAAGGAGACAAAAGACAAATCAGGAAAACATGCTACAAAATATCTGTGGGCACCGCAAAACTGGGAAAGACAAAAGTCCTCTGGAAAATTTCCAAGAGCTGAATCAAACTGGTAAGTACCTTCCTCGGGAGGAACCCAGGAGGTAAGTTCGTTGATGAAACCCCTGACATCTAGGGAGCTACAGGGTAACATAAAAGAGCACCTGTTACCTCTGAGCCAAGGTTTCCAGGTTTCAATAAAGGCTAAAGGAATTAACACTAGTTTTCTAACTGTTTTCCGTGCCAACGCTGGGGTACGGGCTGCACTCTGGAGCCAGCACGCTCAGCCAAGGGTGTTCTTACACAGCCAGCGGAGAACAAACTGTTCCTTCTCTGCCCTAAACCCCTGCCCAGTCCCACGGATGGGCTGGTGGGGACCGTCCTGCCTCCCTGACAGCCCTTGCCAGCAGGAACAAAGATTCCCCCACACTTTTCCTTTGCCCCCTCCCAAAAGCACAGGAGAGGCAGGAGGCTGCTCGCTAAAGCTGGGGGGTCAGGATGATTTACAATAGGCATTGACATTCAAATGTACAAGTTCTGCTGATGCAGGAAATATGGTTAATCTATAAATGTTATAGTTTGCATAGCTTAAAAATATTTCACACCCTGCTTTCTTCTCTGAACACACAACACAGCCCGACTGTGTCGACAGCATCATAAATTAAATTAGCCACCTTTTCTGACAGGTGAAGAGCTAACACACCGCAGGGCACGGACAGGAACAGGGCTCCGGCAAGCGAAGCAGAGCAGTGAGAGGGACCGCAGGAGCAAAGCAGGTTTGGGGCAGGAAAGGCCAGCCCCTTGCTATTTGTAGTCCTCCCACAAGAGAGTTCAAATCGTGGCATTTCTTTACCTGTCTCCATGTTTAATAATGAGGAAAACATTTCCCCATATGGGGAGAGTAAAGAACGTCGGGTCCGTGTTCTCACGGGGACTTCCCAGGCAGGTTATGGCAAACAGCGGCACACAGGCCCTACTCACCCTCCCTCACGCTGATGTTTAGTGAAGCAATTGGACACACATCTATTACAAGGTGCTGGTTGGCATGAAATGTTTCTGCTAAAGTGAAAAACCGACCCGATAGGGATTACTTTTTAAAAGCACACAGCTTCTCCCTTCACTTCCTGACCTAAACTCAGTAGTGGCCGAGCGGTTTTTATGGTAATATAAAGGAATATTTGTTTTAAGAAATAAATTATGAATGGGAAAGTAGAAAGTAAACATTAGTATCTGATTCACAGTGCACTTTATATGAAATAAAATGGATTTGCCATATAGCCTTTCCAAGTAATATTTAAAAGATTTTTCTCTGTTTTGACATTGCTTAGTTTCCCCAAAACTGTCCAGTACTTCCCATTAAAGAGAACACCCCCTCCCAGTGCCAGTAACACCAGCAAAACCCCTCCAGCCAAACTGCTGGCAGAAAACACATTGACAGGTATTTTTTCTTGCCCGCTGTAGCAGTTGAATGTCTCACCTCCTGCCTTTCTAGTATTTCCCTCCCCTAAACTGAGGTTGGAACACCCGTTCCCAGCGCCACCGGGCTCCAGCGTGGTATGTCTGTGTTCAAGAGCTTAAGTAGGCTTTTCCAGCCCCCCCAGCCTCTCTGTGCCCCCCCACTGCGGTGACCAGGAAGCACTGGCACTGGGAATACAGCAGGGCGTCAGGGAGGAGGTGCTCGAGGATCTCCAGTGCCCCCCTGCACCAGTGCCTGCATGAAGAACCCACTCAAGGAGCACACAGGAGTCTCTCCACGGCCCCAACATAGAAACCAGAGCAGAACGGAAAATATTGTTGTAAAACCCCCAGTTGAGCAAGAGAAAAACAAGGAACAGGAGTTACAACACGGTGACCAGCTGCTCAGGCAGCACATATGCTCTATTTCTGTGCAAAATTAGAACTATCAGCCTAAACCCATCCTAACTCATCACAAGTTACTCCAAATAATTTAATACCAAGAATGTGCTTCTCATCTCCTTTTTCATTTTGTATTTTTTTTTAAGGAACGCTTAGGCCGTCAGCTGGACGTACAGACCATATGACATCCAGCAACATCATCACCGAGGAGGTGTCACCATCCCCTCACAACTCACGGATGCTCCAGGAGGGCTCAGGCTGGGTCCCCCCTTTGGCTTTCCCAGGAGCGTTTTGGGGCAGCAGAGCTCCAGAATTCCAGAGAGCACCGCTAATGCCCCTCTCACCCTCGGGAATGCTTTCCTTGGAGAAGGGGAGGCAGCTTAAAACCTCTAAGAAGAGTTTAAGCCATCATTACTGCTGAGCAGCAGTCTATACAGTCATTTAACTGCTCCAATAGCATTGGGAATCCTGTTTAGATTGAGGTATTTACATCATCTACATCACACCGGATTGAAACTTTTACTGCCTAGAATTGTGGATTTTGGTTTTTAACAATGTTGTTTAATTTTACACATTAAGGAATAAAGACAGACAGACAGCCCCATCTACTGACCAAACAGTCACAGCACAGAGCGAAAAGTAAAGAACCTAATACCGGCTGACCAGAAAACGGGAGTTTTCTCTCCCCCTTTCACACAGACCCCAGAATCGCTTTATGCCGGGGGGGCAAGAACTCCCATCTCTCATTCCCCTTTGGGCAGCACCTAAGCTCAGGTGACAAAGTACCTCCTCCTCATCTTTTCCAGAATTTACTGTGACTTGACAGGGTAACGCAGGAATTGCACCCAGAAGTGTCAGGAAATAAAGTCCAATAGCTAACTAAAGGGCAGTGAGTCCAAGGGCTAACTGAGGGGTCAGAAGCTGTAGCTGCTGGAGCGGTTCCCCCAGTATCGCACCTCCGGCATCGCCTCCCGCCCTCGGGGCTCTAACCACGCGGTATCACACCAGTAAGGAACAGTGCAAGCTCTCCCCCAGCTTCAGTGAACTTTGTTTGCCAAGTCACAACAGGAATGCTTTTCCTTTTTAAATCCTTTGATTCCTTTTCCCTTTTTGTTGAGTGGGCAGACATAATTCTAGAATTTTGTTTCAGGAGCCTCAGTATTTAGTAACATCTGCGTGCTGTGTCACTGGTTTAATGTTGTCTATCCAAAAAGCTCTTTTTCCCCTTCCCTTAAAGCTTAAATTTCTATCTTATACATTTATAGTCATTCCAAAGAACCTACAGAACCACCAAGAGAAAGTTGCAGTGTTTCCCCACAAAGTTCTTTCATAATTACCCTTCTCTCACCTATGCCTGGCACGACAGCTTCCTCAGAAGCACTTTGCCTTTCCTTCTCTTCACAGCCTGAGACACAGATGGTGTCAGAACATCTCACAACGACTTAATTTTTGAGTATATAAGGTGAAGAGGGTATTAAAAAAATTACTACAATCTTTGTGTAGTATTTAGCAATGGTGGTGGTTTTGCAAATAAGGTAATTTTTTTTCTTCTGCTTTTGCCTTTTTGGTGAAAAGTTGATTCCATTAACGAAACACTAGATAAAGGGAAGCACTGGGATGAATTAAAAGATCACCTTGTGACTAAAGGGACAAGACTTGAATTCATATCACAACCTATAGAAATGAAACAAAAAACCAAACAAAACCCCACAAACCCAAATTGCCGCTTGGACGCTGCAGAATGTGACCTCACTGACCTGTCAATGCCACGGTGTCTCCAGCCACGGAACTGCTGTCTGGAGGCTGGTGGAGCTTCTTTCCAGCTCTAGCTCGTTACAAGGCATAAAGAGCGACGCAGCACGCTAACAGAGGCAGAATTCGAGGCATATGTTCAGATTTAACAGGGACTGTTTGATTAACAGTTCTTTCATAAAGCTTTTACAATCACCACATTTAAACATGTTCTACTGAGCAATGCAAAACCAGAGATTCATTCTTCAGGTTCATTTTATTAGCAATGATGAATATAAATCTCTTATGAAAATATTCTTAACATTTCAATATATAAGAATCGTCTATAAAAATATACTACTACATAACAAAGCCAGCAACTTCTACAAAACATATAATTCAACGTATCTTTAACAATATATAGGACATAGTAAAAATCTTCTCATTAATGCTGAGGGTATTTTTAACCCTTTTTTGTCAAACACTAACTCACAGAATGTAGGAACTGACTCATTCTGACAGGCAGAAGGGTTATCACCATAGAGGTCTATGGACGTTCCACCCTGAAGTTCCCTGCTTCTGCAGGAACATAAAGCCACAACTTTTCTTTGGATGGATGGGCCGTTACCACCACAGGAGCAGCCTGACCTCAGGCGGGGACACAGACCCCACTCTGCCACCCTCCTGGGACTGGTGCCACTCTGGTTACTTTGGGCAGAGAGCTGGAAAACAGACTCCTCCTGCTTCACTACTGCTGGTCAGCGAGGGAATCACTGCGACCAGGCTGCCTTGCCACCAGCTTTCTCCCAGACTGCTCTCCAACAAAAGCCCAAGGAGGAGAAAATACTGGGGGAGGGGGAAGCGTTTAAGCTAAATGACAATCAAGAGTGACAGTACCCATCTTGCCATTACCAGTTACAGGATGAGCCGTCTTAGGACAGTTTTTGACGTTGGGAAAGAGCCCAGTTTCAGGTTTCAGAAGAAAAATGACATGTTGAACTAGTTATTTCACTTAGTTTTGCCGAGGTTAGTTCGTGCCTGGTGTTAGACAAATGCAGGAAATCCATTTTAATCACATAGACTTCCCTTGTCTACACACGAGCTTGTCAAATTCTGAGTGTAGATGCATTTAGAGAGATTTTAGAGCACACTTTGACAACAACTAAACCCAAAGGAACGGGCGGCTGCACAGTGACAGTAGGTAGCTTTGTCAGCCATGGGTTTTAGAGAGGAGCTGGGTGCATAAGGCTTTGAGGCAATAAAGTCCCACTGAAGACCACAGATATTACAGAGTTTGCATAGTACAGAACACCAGAAACACACCTGTGGTGCCTCAGCAACAACGAGATCCTTCTGCCCTGTGTTTATGTGCAAAACAACCAATAATTGATTATTACTCTTTCTATTCAGGACACACTGAAATCAGTACATTGAAATAGTACGTTGAAATTCAAGAGAACTTTATAGCACAGCAATCGCAATGCAACAATATCCCATCGTATTACAGAGTGAGGGATTCCTATTAGAAAAGTGTATTTATCTTAAAAATACTGTAAGGACCACATCAGGACACTACAGGTGATGAACATTAATAATATATTCTGACTCAAAGCTCATAAAAATAACATTTGACCCTGAGAAGCTTGCTGTATTAAAACTGTAAAAGCTAAAAAAGATTTTGAAAGTAAAAATCTGTCCAAGAACAGAAGAAAAAGAAAAAAAAAAAAGGAAAAATTAGAATCCAAAAGAATCAAGGCTCAGCCAGTTTCATTTCAGATTGTCAAACTGTTAAACTCTGGAAGATTAGAAAAAAAAAAAAGTTTGACAATTTTAACAGGAATGGTAAGAAATATTTTCAATTTAAAAAAAACCCCAACATTTTAGAGTATCCATACTTTTGTATCATTTCATTTTCTTCAAGGCTTCCAACTAAAATTTTGGGTTTTAAACTACATTTGAGAGGAAGAAAAATGTAAAAATTGAGGTTGTTGAAAAAACTTATAGCTTAAATGTCTTCCATTCCCAAATACATCTAGAAATGCTATTTATATAAGCTGGCTTGTCATGCTTCTAGAGAAGCCCTAGTCAAGTCCTTCATTGTCACAGCAGTTAGATTCTCTAAAAGATGGATCAAAATCACAACAATGTTCCAAGAAATACAATGTTCACCTACATAGGATATGCTTAGATTATTACTTTAACAACTTCAGAAAGGTTTAGGAACAGCAAAAGGAAATACGGAGATGGAGCCATCGGGAAACCCTATAGGTTTGGACAAGGAAAGAAAACAATCTTCTGTGGGTTTTGGCGCTGCAGGTGTGGAAATATATCAAAAGGGTTTCTACAAGAACTCGAGAGAAAAGTTACCAATCAGATGGTTGTTGATTTCTGGTCACCTTATTTTCTACACTTGCTTATGCGCTACAGGCAAGAAAAGAGTCCTTTCCTCAGGAGTCTGTTCTCCTCTGCTCAGTGTCAACAAGGTTGGTTGAAATCACATGACCTAAAGATTTTTCCAATGTAAGCTTCCACATTATTTGTACTCTGTACTGACAAAGCAGCATTCATACGCTGCAATTTCAACTGCTATCTAATTTTTTCCCTCTTCCTAATGTTTTCACACTGTCCTCAGGTCCAGGCCGCTCTGGTTTTGCCCTCTCCACCACCTCACCAAGAAGTTCTGTAGCTGGAGGAGCCCCAGGGCCAGCTCACCATGGAACCACAGGACCAGGAGCCACGGGAGGCAGTGGGACTGGCCGACAACCCCAGTTTGCATCAACCTGAACTGCTCTGAACCTCACCCTACAGTGTCAATTCAAACACACGCATATTAAACGTGAAGGGAAGCAGTAAAAAATGCAGTCTATTTTCTCTCCCTCCCCTGAAAGCTCTTGCTCAATGGCAGTGACGGCCGAACAGCAGAACAAACAATCCCAGTTCACAATTTCGAGTACTAAGCAAAATGGGTCCTAAACTGGGATTTCATTATTCTATCAGGCTTGGAAGAAATGTGAAAGCAGTTTCATGCTACTCCTGACCCTGTCAGCAGTAGCTGAACTCCAGGCTGGAGGAGGAGCAGAGAAGGGACAGGACTGGTTCCCGCTCAGAGCTCTTATCACAGGGAACCGGCTCATGAACACGTGGACAGATGGAGGGTGCTGTTTTAGGGACAGGACCCTGCATGGAGATGGCTCCTCACACCCAGGGACACCCCAACGTACAATACCCACCCCAGTCCTGCAGGACTCACCTCCTGGATCTGCCCTGCTGGGCTACAGCGCTCACTGGCGGAAGAAAAGATGTGTGACAAGACATCTGTACAGCAAAATAAGAAAACATCCGCCACCTCTAGTGATTTTTTGGGGAAAAAAAAGCATGTATGAAGTCTGCAGAACACAGCAATCTGCTTTAGAAAAACACCAGAGTGAGTAAATAGCTGAAAACAGCCTTTGGACTAAATAAAGATCAAAGATAAAATTGTCTTTAATTGCTACCAAGACAAGACCCAGAACCACATGAGACACCACTTGGGAAAATCCCCCTCCCTGACACTAAACGTATATTTCTCCTCAAACATGAAGGACACTAGGATCAACAACACAAACCTTTTTTTCTTAGTGTTTGGTGCTATCAACACCTGCATCTGCTGTGAAACTGCAACTACTCTGCACTCTGGGAAATTCTTAGGAAACAGGCAAATGCTTTATTGTAAATCCTCCTAACTTCATGAGGGCCAAGACGACTTAAACTTGGTCTCATAAAGAGCTTTTGCACAAAAGAATCTAAACAAAAGAGTCATAAGCACCATTTAAAATAACCTATATTAAATACCTAAAAAATATAATCTTTTGCATAGAATAAGGAAAAGTGCAGCTACAGCGTAACGTTCCATACCACAAGAAATAGCTGATTTACGAGTGGTATTGAACTCTTGTTTCTCGTCACCGAGATTGCAACAACTAAAGACACGTTTCTTGGGAAAATCCCATCAAGAAAAAGGGATCAGGATGTTTCATTATGTCTGCAAAGCAAGTGCAAACATTTAAAATTCCTCTTAAAAGAAAGCAAAGCTGATAAATAATTTTCACAAGTTAATTTTCTCTTGATGTTACTTGGAAAGATGAAATAGCCTTTGTTCTTTCACAATCCAAACTAAAAATAATTCCCCATTTGGCATCTGTTTTGTGCACAAAAAAAAAAAAGAAAAAATTAGAAAGTTTGTACATGTGCAAGCTTATTCTGTTCTATAAAATTGTGATGTTTATAGGATTATAACTCTTCATTCCCTTCTAACTTCTGTACTGCAATCCCTCTGGTAATCAAGCACAGAACAGCATTAAAGAAGCCTGGGAGACTGATATCCACTGCTCAGAAGAACAGAGAAGGGGTCTGAAAGAATTGGGAATTTTAAGAAAACAAAAGCCAAAAAACTATTGTCCACTTTTGATAGAAAGCAAGCAACTATTAAATATCTTTCTACTTCTCATCCTTACATGCCTAAACATGAGAAAGAAAACCAAATACCTCATCAACTGTTAAAACATTTTCGATTTTGTTTTTTAAAAAAAATAATCAACTTACTTTATTGGATACAACTTGGTACTACAATTTGGTAAATGAGATATTTCAAATAAATAAAAATAAATATTGTATATATATTTCAAGATTTCTTGTTTCTGTAATGAACTAGTGTCTGCACTGTTAGATTTCATTTTGCTTCGCTTTTTTCAAGCTTTGTCGCCACTTACGAATGGCAGTGCCAGAACTACTGGCGACTACACAAAGGGCACCACCCACAGTCCACCAAGTCGGGAGATGATTGAGAAAAAGAATTTGTAAAATAAAAGCAAAGACCACATCCATTGTTTTCATGATGGCTACAGGTCCAGCCTTCTCTATCTGCAATGCTTTGGTGAGAAATATCTGACCCCCTAACCCTAACAAGCCTATTAATATTAGGAAAACCCTGTCTTTACCACAATATGGCAAGCGCCATTCGTTCATAACAAACAATGCTATAACACACCCAATTAAACCAATGACTGCGTAATACCAAATTGACAAGAAGTAATGCACAGATTTCCCCACCTTCCTTAGAATAACAATAGTGGAAGCTGCAGATACTGTGCTTGTAATTGCTGCTATAGTTCCTTTCAGGTGATCGGTGTAACTGCCTTCGATCCCCGTAACGCGGGACCCAAAGAGAAAGGGTGGCCTGGCAATGAGAACCACTCCCGTGATTGCGAAGAGGGTGAACAGGAGATCCCAGAGACTGTATTTCTCTTTGAGAAAGATCCACGCCAGCAAGGATGTGAAAACGGGGCTGCTAAAAGTTATAACAGTGGCATCGGCCAGTGGCATGACTTGGAAAGCGTAGTAGAGCAGAATCATTGCACTAGAACCAAGGAATCCTCGGAAGAAAAGAAAAATTCTTTTACCTTTTGGTCCCAAAAACCCTGTTCTGAAAAACAGAAATGTCACATTAATGTCACTGGCCTGCTTATGTCCTGACCAATATCCCACCACATTTAACTGTGCACATCTTTCTAGATTAGGGATTTATCTCAAATGTCAAAATGACATTTTAACTGATCAAAGACCAATTTATTCCCATCCCCAACTACATTCAGAGACCAGAACCCATTCTAGCTATTAATATCTTGCTTGCAAAATAATCCAAGAGAATCTACAAATTAATCTTTTTTTTTTTTTTGAAGAACACCACTTCATGGAAGATCAAGACATTTGATACAATCCCTGCAGAAATCTCTAAGATTCAGGGAGTTAAAGATTTTCAGTTTTCTGAATCATATTAAGAAACTATCAAGTAATCCAAAACAATGTTGTTACACAATTGAAGCCTGAATTAAAATAATATTGCAATCCGATTTAAGTGAGCAATATTTCTAGATCTATTTTTAAGAAATAACTTTGAATTTAAACATTTGCTACACTTACTTGTAGTATATTAAGCCAGGAAGAACGAATGCCATTTGGAAAACACATCGAAATGCACTCACTTCCACTGAATGCACATCTTCTATCTTTTTAAGAAATAAAGAGGCCACTGAGAATTGGAAGGCAGACAGTACGGTATAAAACAGGCCGAGTCCTGGACATGCAGCTTTCTTCTTTGTTCCTGCAACAGACAAACTCCAGTTAATCACCATCTATTAGATTTCTCAGGCCAGGCGGCTCCACGTCCCGCAGCTGGTGCTGTGGCAGAGGACAGGGGAAGCAGCAGAAACAAACACAAATACCACCTGTATTTACCAGATCTGCCTTGAAAATACTCCCTTCTGAAGGGAACAGAGGGTCCCATATGTCGACCAGATCCTTCACACAGGGAAGTCTGCTGCCTCCCT
>JAOXNH010000002.1:22290612-22300889 GCA_028566575.1 Bartramia longicauda
CGCCGGAGAGCGGAGCGGGGCTGGCCACCGCCGGGCTGGCGGCAGCCGCGGGCGGGGACCGGCGCAGGCCGCGGCCGATGCCGAGCGACTCTCTGAGGCGAAAAGAAAATAAAACTGTGGGAAAGGGTGACGCAAAGTTATTTGAGGGGCGTTGTTGCGTTGTCTGAGCTCCTGGAATAAAAGTGTATAGCTGGGATGAGTACCTCAGGGCGCCAGCTCATCAGCCTCCTCGCAGGCGGTGTCAGCGCCGAGATAATGGAGCTTTTATTACAGCTTGTGAGCATTCTGTGTGTCACAGTTTGAGATCCCGCCGATTTAAATAGCTCGGCTTTCCCTCAGCGGGGCCGTCAGCCGTTAATTGCCCCCTCAGAGCGGTGGCAGCGGCGTCTCTGTGGGGAAGAGCCCGCGCCCGCCGCCCCCGCGGGGGTCGGATGGAGCCGGGGCCGCGCTGGGCGAGTCAGCCCTTTGTGAGGGGGAGAGCGGCCTTGGGGGGCTCTGAGATGGGTCAAAAAAAAGCATTTAACCGCCCTCTCGCCGTGTGTTTCACTTAAAACAACCAGGCCGCCCGTGTCTTTGGGCAGGGGAGGAAAGAGCAGCCCCTTTTCCTCACCCACCAAAGAGGGCAGAGAAAAAGAACCAGAATAAATCTGAAATGCTAAAATCGTTCCCTTTTGAACAAGTTAAGCTGTTATCAATAATTAAATTAGGAATTTCTACTCAAAGAAGAGACGCTCACACTACTCTTTTAGCTGCGTAAGTTAATCAGTGTTTATTCTTAACAAGGGGAAATGTAATCTATAGCTTTAGCAAAATGAGTACTAAATGGTAAATACAAGCTATTTCACACAAACTATTTCAAGCTTTCCCTGAAGCTACCTCATAAAAGCTATTTCAAGCTTTCCTTGTCTCTGATTGAGCACATTTTATAGTCTATGTTAACCCACCAGAGGCCATAAGTATTCCATTGTCTCAGAACTAGCATTTGATTAATGTGACCAGAATTATTTCACAGATTATTAGTTAAAAATTCGATATGTTATATCAATTGTTAAAAAGGAGAAAAATCAACTAAAGAGCTTATGCTGAAATCGGTATTAATTCTTTCTGCAGGTGGCTGATGTGGGAGTCACTGACGCGGAGTGAACGCGGTCCTTCCCGGGGGAGTTTTGGTGAAAGATGGGGCAGGAGGTTCCACCCCTCGCCAGCCGCCCGGTGGGGGGCAATGCCACCGGGGGAGACCCAGCATGTCCCCTGGACAACTGGTGCAACGCTGGGTCACAGAAATGCTGTCTTGGCCATCCCTTGGTGAGTTACCTCTGTAGGAGCAGCTTGAGTCCTCCGTGAAGAAAAACAGAGCCAAAACACTCCATCTATAGTACCAACACACACCAAAATGTAGTGAGTTCTTACAATTTCTGGATATTTGCTTGTATACTTCGTTAAAAATAATGGAATCTTAGAATCACCTAGTTTGGGAGGGATCTTTCAGATCATCTAGTCCAACCATCAACCAAGCACTGACAAAAACCACCACTAAAACATGCAGATTATGTATTTATTTTATTATACTGCCACTATGAAACCTAAAATAAATTAAGTGCCACAGTACCAAACACTGTGCTGCAGGGAGTTCCAAAGGGACTCTGCAACAACCCCCTTGGTGCCCCCCCATGCCTGGCTTTGAAAGGGAACATCTCAGGGCAGTGTTTGTTTTTGCCAAGATACATAAAGCGTTGTGTGTGCTCCTGGTGGCGCTGCCAGGAGCCTGTCTTGGCTTCCAGAGAGCTTCCAAGTCCTGCTGGTGAAGTGCAACCCTCTTCTCTGGGCAAGGAGAGCACGGAACGACAGAGCAGTCACGGCTGCCCAGACTCACCAGTCGGCAAATGGGCTTTGCAGTCACGCTGCCCTAGATTGGAAAATTAAATAGCTGCATAAATGTGACAGGTCCATGTTTTATGCAGTCCTTTCAAGTACCAATTTAGCCTTGTCTGTGTAATGCTGTGCTCAGAATTAGCTGTTCCTTTCTCCAGCCCGTTGCCAGCTTCCAACCAGCACTGGAGCAGTAAGGACCGTCTGTATCTCCCCTGAGTGCAAAGTCTGTAAGAAAAAGCTTTAGTGAACTTGGGCAATTTGACCATTGAAAATTAAACTGCGGCACCAGCTAAAATGGCATTTACTTGGTTTCCATAATACCATCAGCGCAGAGAGGAAGCCAGCTTCTCCTGCCTGATCACCACTCTCCACACAGAGGGTTTTCTTGGGTTGCTCTTTTCCAAGGAGGAACGTTCTCATCCTCATCCAGAATTTAGGCAGGCAGTTTTTGTCATTATAAATGCAGGAAGAAGCCAGTGCCTCATCATAGCTTGAGATGCAGACCTGGCAGGTAGCTGGAAAAGTCCTGTAACGCGTCCCTGGTCTGTGTGCCTGGTGAGGGACCCTCTGGTGTTCAGTCTCCATCTCCTGCCTCCAAGTGCTGTCTCCAGCTCCTCAGAGGAGCTTTTCAGAGTCTTAACAGAGACAGGCACAAATGACAAAGCGATTATCTGAGTTTTGTGGGGAACCGTGGGAGTTTTCTGTAAGATTCTAAGAACTTTATCCACTACCACATAATTTCTTTTATCTGCCGCTGAGATATCTTAATAAGCTTTTTGAAACATTGCTGCCTGTTGGAAGCTTAGTGAGAATTAAGTAATACAAAGCCAGGGAGCCCTGGAACATAACCAGCCCTTCCTCGCCTCACCTAAGGGCAGCACTAAGGGCTCTGCAGGTGAAAAATACGCAGGCTGGATGCCTGGGCTCCACATGTGGAACAACCTGGTGACATCTACCCCAGATCGATCTCAGCATAGCTGTGCCAGCACAGGGAGGTACTGCCCAAGCTATAAAAATAGTCAAAGATTTAAATCAAAACAGCAATCTGTACTGATGGCTTTTATTCTGTAGAAATGCTAATTTTGTAAAACCACTTCTAAGATCTTAATTTGGGATTTGTCTAGCAATAAATTAATTAAAACTAATATAGGCTAGTGCAAAGCAAGTAACACAATAAATAATAAACTTGCATTTGTTCCTTTCCTTCTGAAAAGGTTTAAGAAAAAACATAGATAAGAATTACTTTGTCAGCTTCTGAAATGGATCCAACTTTTAAGAGCATTGCAATAACCATTTACCTCTGCACCTGAACACCATAAACCAGATGATTATTGCAGCACCAAGGAGTTCCATTGTCCTGGTCAGTCACTCAAACCCAGGGTTGTTTGGAGGCCAGAGAACAGCTGAGGCTGGTGGGCACATCTGGAGCCTTGAAGGCTTGTCTGGTCCAACCCCCCTGGCCTAAAGCCCAGGCAGTCAGAGTTCGGACTGAGTCCACTGAGATTGGAAACATCTCCACAGATGGAGACTGCTTCACCTCCCTGGGCAACGTGCTCCAGTGTCCAGTCACCCTCCCAGCAAAAAAAAATAAACCAAAATAAAATATATGTTTAAAATGAATAAACTGCAGTCTCGCAGCCCAGTGAAGATGTGGTCCATACGAGCTGCTGCCACTCCATCAAAAGTCCAGGTGAATTTCGATGTCTTAATGGCTTTTATGCCCATCTTATGTGCTAGGAGAGACCCGTGTTTGTCAGCTGCCCTGTCAGGATGGACAGTGAATGATACTGGTTTTGCCATCACCACAAAATGCTTCCACATGTACATACATGACAGTTCTACAAATGTGTAATCTTGTGTCAGAGTGAGTTCAGAGTATCCCAGTCCTCTCCCTCCCGAGCTGCTGCTGTACTGACTGGTGCTGTAACAACAGGAGATGGGCTGGAACGCTGGAGTAACAGGGAATCCTGCAAGTAACGCAGAGATCCCAGGGCTCCTCTTAACTGCATTTTCCACATGGCACTATTGGCAGTTGCTGTTCAGGAGGCTGAAAGTATTGAGACAAATACATTTGGGTAGAAGCAAGGAGTATCTGTAACAAAGAACTTCTCTGGTTTTCAGAATGAAAGACTTTTTTTTTTTTTTTTTTACTTCTGCAGAATTGAAAAATAATGGATAAGCAGGACGGTAGTCAACTTAGGCTTCTATATGTGTTCATGTGGTTTCAATCCAGTATCAAAGGTGATTTTGTCACATAAAGGTCACGCAGCATTGCTTTTGTCCTCAGATGGCATAACTGCGCTGCTTGCTAAGCAAGCAGGTCTCAAGATAACGAATGGAATTCTTACATGTTTGAAACTAGGGCTTGATAGAACATACATTGTCAAGGCTGTTATTTCTACTTCTTTAGGAGAATCTGTATTTTGAATATACACTTGGCAAAGCAACCAATGTGAAAGCCTGCTTTTGGAAAATTCTCCTTTCTGGCAAAAGAAGCGTGGGTGGTGGTTTATTCAGGCATATTGTTTCATTTGGTCGGCTGAGGGTATCCGAGTCCTCACTGTATGTAAAAATTTTCCAGGAAAGTGCATATAATTTTTATATATATACCAGAGGAACATGGATTCACTGTAACACCGTAACTCTCATGATTCCCTTTTCAGTAGTTTATTGGGGCCACTTAGGCAGTGAAGAGCTTGCAGCCTTGGCATGTACCCTTTCCCTTACTGTACTTTCTGATCTGATGCGTCAGGACTATTGCTAGGAGTGCAGAACATTATGAGATTAGCTATAAAACTAACTAAAGCTCTATTTCCTTTGAATGACTCTTTACTAATAAAGACTAAGATCATCCAGTGCATACAGAAATGCACAGTGAACAAAAAAAAAGAAGAGAAAATTAGCAAAGAATACAGAAAAAAAATTTTAAATTTAAAATTATTCCCCAAATCCATCCCAATTTCTGTATCTTTCAAAAAATTGTGTTTGGCAATTTTGATAGCTTTACTTGGGTTTTTCCACCTCTTCCTTGGAGGATTTATTGGAAATCACCTTGGAACTTGTCCTGTTATTGAGAGGAAATTGCCACTTACATACAGCAGAGGTTACTGTATGGGCTTGTTCACGGCAGCTACCAAAGCCAAAGGTCTTGGAAGAGGGAAGGGCAGATATTCTTTGAACTATAGATAGAGAAAGCAGGAGTAGGCAGCAGGTATCAGTTACGCTTCTGCAAGGAGCTTGAACAGAAACGTACCCATGAAATACACGCTGTTTCTAATTTACTCAGGCAATCGGTAGTAGGCAAGGGGCAGTATTTTCTTCCTCCATCGTGGCAGTCAGCGCTGCCACGAGAGAGAAGAGCAAGAGAAGAATTACATAACGTTAAAGTTGGTGGTGATTTTCCAGAGGTTTCTCTGCTGGCAGGCAGTGCAGCACACAAATCCAATCGTAGAGGTACAGCGTGAGTGCCGGGAGTGTCAGAGCCCCCAAGGAGAGCGCAGGGAAATGGAAATGGCTCACACTTGTTCTCTTCTGTTCCATAATGACATTTGTGACTGTTAAGAGAATTCATTCAATTATATTTTCTCACAGTCACCTTAACTGTTTTATTTTGCAGCAGCAGAAGTGACTGAATATATAGTTTATCTCCATGGAAGGAAGGAACTATCTCAATCAGCAGCATTTCTTGGCACTCGGGCAGCATGTTTCCTATTCCGTGAGCTCCCTGCCTGGGGCTGCTCTGCAGGGCAGGATGGGGACACCTCCCTGCTCGCGTCTCCTATGAATTATTAAGCATTCATTTATATGCCTTTCTTGAAGGAGATTATTCTTCCTTGGCTTCTACTTTTCCCCAGGACAAAAATTACATAGGACATACATAACCTTGTCGCAGGTGATGGATCGGTATTAGTGTATTGGGACTCTACCGTGCATAGAGATCTGTATGAGTGGTATTTATATAAAACATGTTTATGTTCTGTATTTATGTAAACATCTGATATATATAACACGCTAACATGATTCAGCCTGTGCACCTCCTGTCTTGTGCTGACACGCTGGTGCAGCGCCTGCTCCTCTCCATCTGCCTCTGCTGGTACGGCCAGAGGGAGTGATCTCAAATACAGCCCCAGCTGCTGTTATCATGGGAGGAAAACCTTAAACACGGGTTTTTAAAACCCTTTCCCTTTGCCAGAGCTACAGATACAGGTGGGCTCTTTTTTGTTCCCATTATTTTTGAAGTGCAGTCCGTGCTGTCATTTCCTGCAGGAGCTGCAATGCAGAACAGCGTTCCTCATTACAGAACCCCCTGCTGCTGCCAGGCAGGCAGAATGTACCGGTTCTGGGCATTTTGCTGCCCACAGGAGTACTTCCTTCAGGCAGGAAGCACGGCTCCTTTTCCTTCCTTGCCGGAGGCTGATGGGGTATCCTGGGAAATCATCCTGCTGTATTTCCTGTACTTTTTTTTTTTTTTTTTTAATAAGCATCGCTCCTGCCCAAGCAGGCAGGGCGTCAGAGCATATGAACCGGCTGGGAACGGTTATTTTTGTGTCCCTGTAACCTCAGCCAGCACTGATCCTGCCCGCAGGAATGGGCTGACCAAGCTTCTGCTGGCTGCGTTGACCCCTGTGATCTGTCCCTGGCACCCCAGCCGGGGGAGCTGGGGTCCGATGGCTCACACAAGGCCAGTGCTCCCTCTAAAATGCCAGCAGAACTGGGAATGCTCCCACACGCATGCTGGTGTCCTGGAGACCACGCTGAGCTGCCCCCGTCTCCGGGAGGAGCATGCCACCGGTCTGAGGCTGTGTTCAGGGAAAATGTCACTCTTGAGACACATGTGGAGCTTGGTCCCTTCCTCCAAGGGTGGGCACAAGGGGGTCTACGAGGGAAACCCAACTGTGCCATTTCCTCTGGTTGTAAGCAGCAATACCACTGTAGCACAGTTTATTTGTGACAGTCGTACCAGGTACACTCTACACTTCATGTCATAGACTTAACTGTTTTCCAATTTTACCTAGTAACTTCTGTGCATACTTTTAGACAACAGTCACAACCACCCCAATGGTAGGATTCACTCTGAAGCTGTTGAAATCAGCTGCCTTTTTTTTTTTTCCTCTCATTCTTGGATCCTTCAGTACTGCCACTGCTCTCAAAATAACTTTACAGAAATCCTGAAATGAGTTGTAATTCTGGAACAAACATTTAATTTCCTATTTGGTTCAGGCCAATACAATATGATTATGGTGCTGCTGTTGCAGTTTGATGGACTCCAGAACCCCCGGTAGAAAGGCAGAGCTTCCCCAGCAGCTGCTCTACTGGGTATTTTTCTTGGTCTCAGCTGTGAAGCGAGTTTAGTTTGAGGGAGTTATTGTTATCTGAAATAATGCTAAGGACAAGGTAGAGACAGGGTTTAAGATGGGAGTAATGCCAGCACATATGGATTGTTTAAAAGCAGTAGATTTGTACTGGTGTTTGCAGTTTATAATCCACGCCGCTAATGCCTTCAAGTGTAAACATTAAAAGGATGTTCTCGTTTCAGTGATGTTCAGATATCAGAAAATTTAGATTTTCACAGGTGCAATTAGACTTTCCAGAACCAACCAGATTTCCTGACCACAAACTATTGTTTCTGTTCCAGCTTTGTCCCTTTTCTTCCTTTGTTTTGCGCTCTGCAGCGGCATATTCACTGGTGGGTTTCCTGAAGGGGGAGTATCATTACGTTCCTCTATATGGAGGACAAAAGGCAGCGGGATGGGGTTTTCACATTGCACAGTTATTCACAAATTGTGAAGTTTGGGGTTGTTTATTTCTTTCTTTGGGTTTTTTTTCCAAAATTGGTGATCTGTTCTTGTATTTTAGAAATTACTCCCTCACAGGACAGTGCTATTACCCGGTTAATCATAAGGTACTTTGCAAATAATATTTTCTACAGCTCTAAATTCAGCTCTTAATAATAACAACCTTATAAAAAAGCTGAGTTCTGTTCTTCCCAAGGGAGGCTGTGTCTGTCAGGACTTACATAGCTGAAACCAGCCAAAATTGTGCAATTACATTTCCAAGCGCTTGCAAAGAGTTTGCCAAAATCTTCTAATTTTTGACATCCTCCAAATATATGTTGTCAGTATCTTCCAGAGTTTTTCAGTGTCCATATTCCCAGTGTTGTAAATGCTTCTGAACAGCTAATTCATATGTACACCTTACATATTTTATGTTGTGACTTTCGGCATCAGAGCTGAGGTGATTTCTGAGCGGTGTGTGGCTGAGAAGGGGACACGGCACACCGAGCGCAGGCGTCACCCAGCTCTTGGCTGCCCTCTGCTCCACAGGGGCTGCAGCCAGAGCCCGCAGAAGTGCAGAGAACCTCCGCTTCCCTCACAATAAGAAATTATTTTCAGTACTAAAAAAAAAAGAAAAAACACAATTTACTGTGGTTTGACAGTTTTCTGACTGCCACGTTCTTGTTCTCAACAGCTGGCCATTGCAATGAATGCCACAGTTTAATTTTGGGGGGGAAGTATTTTGCTTTATGATTTTTGAGCTGGCTGCATGAGTACTGCATGCAGTGTCTCACAGAAAGCAGGAGCCATGCCGTGTAGTGTATTCTCCCTATATCCTGCACATCCTGTAACGCTATTTGCTTTCTCCTGTCGCTGTACATTGAGATCAGGGTCTTGCCGAGTCGTTCACAACAGTGTCAAGTTGCTGTTCTTTACTGCTAATTTTAAACCTTGTGAGCATTTCTTTTCTATGTATAATATTCTGCGTTTCTGGACCCCGAGCTGCACTAGGCAGCCTGTCCCGCTAGTTTAGTTACCTCCTTTCTCCTGAAATTTTACACTTCCATTTTCTGTTATCATTCCAGACATTAGAGCAGATATAAATGTGGATCTTGCTGGTTTGAAATTTTGCTGATTATCCCATGAACTTTTTATAAAAACAGACACAATATTTGTTACTTCCAGTTCTTTTGCACATAAATGGTTTTTAATGAAGGACTGTGTATTCTTAGCAGATCAGCCTGTTTATTCTGAAGCTCTTTCAGCATTCTTGGATATTCACCATCTGGGCAGGTTGACAACTCGCTAACATACTGCTGTCGCCATCCAGGCCTTTAAACAGGAAGTGAGAATGGGTCAGAAAGTCCTTTCTCAATTCAAGTAATTCAGTAGGAAGCAGAAAGTAAGGCTGAGTTGAAAACAGCTTTTGAGAATTCAAAAATTGATTTATGAACGGGAGATTGGGAACAGTAACTTAATTATTGCCATCATCCACTTCAGTTTATTTGGAGAATGAATAAACAATTATATGAATGTAAATATGCACATTTGGGGGCAAATTGTTTTCTACTATGAAAAATCTGAAGACAGAAGTATTACACTAGCATAACTAATTGGAGAAATTCAAATACAAACCCCACTTCTGTAGAGCACACTGGAGGGCTTTGTAGCTGCAGTTCGTGTTGGGAAAATTCCTGAACAGGAGTAGGGTTGGGTTGGCCTCTGGGCACGTTGTTCAAGAGGACTATAAACAGAGACGTGGCTGTAGCACCAGCCATTAGAGCCCAGCGATGGGGAGAAGTTGCAGTCAGTCAGCAGTGGACCCCGGCTCCGTCGCGAGGAATCAGGCACCCCAAGCCCTCAACAGTCACGGGTCAGTTCCTGACCACAAAGCCATGTTCAGCCTTGCTGATCAGTGGGCTTCTAAATCACAGCTTTGCTGCTACACTCAGTTTGTAGAGCCTCTTGCCATATTTTGCAAGATCTGGATTTTCAGAGGTCCCTGCGGAGGAGGAACATGTTAGGTGTTTCATGATAAGGAAAATATTTCCTTGGAAGGGAAGAATCCCAGATTCTGGAGACTTGCTGTGGGTTTATGTCCCTACGCTGGCTCCTCTGCTTTCTCTTGGTGCCATTACCAGCAGCGTCCATCAACAGCCTGGGGACTGTTTGTTACTTCTGTGCTTTAAATATTCTTTATTTTCCAATGGATGCTAACACAATATATTGTAATGCTTATATACATAAATACAGCTGCTGGACAATTACCTTCCCAGTAGAACATATCAAAGCATATCACACGTGTTAATTGTGCTAATAATCGTTTCCCATTCTCAAGCATACTTTGAATGGCTGTTATCACCCCTTCAAATAAAGTTTTAAAAATAAAAATAATTAAAAGAAGTTATAATTAAAATACAACTCCAAACCAATAATACAATTTGTCCCTGTTTCTGTTTGGTTTTTACCTTACAGAACGAGCATTTTCCTTACTGAATTTTCTTCTTAGTAGGAAGAGTGCATTTTGGAATATTTTTTCAATGGAAAACAAGTAGAAACAAAAACCTGCAAGTCCTAGACATTACAACAGAGGAAGAAAAGAAAGCTACACATGATGTAACCACAGGTATT
>JAOXNH010000002.1:22303037-22313110 GCA_028566575.1 Bartramia longicauda
GTCGCCGGACTTGGTGCCAGCATTTGTCGACCGGACACCAGACGGGAATGGGTCTGCGTTGGATTTCACAGACATCATTATCGTCAAACACCGCCTTGTAGATTAGGATCCGGATCTCCGCCGGTAAGGATAAGAGGTGTCGCTTGGGGCTTCAAGTGAGACTGTCAGCAACAACAAAATACCAGTCTTCGGCAATCCTGAACGTTTCAATGTCATTGGGCTTTCGGATTTTAAGGATTTCAATATCTTGAATTTTTATGAACTTATTAGCAAAAATATCTCTTTTGTATATGTGGGAGCCTCCAAAGAGCTGCGCGACAATGACATACAGCTGACTCTCAATAACTATGGGCTTACACACAACAGTTGAAGTTCCTGGAAAAACAAAAGCAAAAAGAGAGGGTTAGCACCACTTTTGGGTGGGCTGTTGCAACGTGACTTGTGGAGCGGTGTTTGTACCTGTAATGTTGTCGTAGTTCCTGAACATCACTTCTACGTGGTCCCATTCCAGAAAGATGCATTTTCCAGTAAAAGGCTGAGCAATAACCACATGTTCGTCGTTCATGTATGAGAAGGTATCTACGGACAGAGACTGGTACGGCAGGGACTGATAAACTTCAAACTCTGCAAAAGTGCACACGTGGTAATTACAGAGATGCTGTCATAGTGGACTGAAAAACATCTTACAGTATTTCCCCACTACTCCAGTTTTCCTGTTGATAAAGGAGCACTCCAACTTGCTTTTCAATTAAAAGAGATGCCGGTTTATGTCCCAGTTCTCCAGATTTTTATACAGCATATTAAAGTCTGAGCAGAAGCTGCAATACAGGAGCCCCCTCCCAAGTGATTCGCTTGTCAGCCTTAATTCCTATGGATTTTAGTGGAAGCTCCCTCCCGTACACAGATCTCCTGCAACAATGGACCCTAGAATAAAAAAAAAATGTAGCTTTGTGGCTTTAATTTAACAAGATTAAATAATTGGAAGCACATTACCTGTAATAATGCAATCAAACTCTTTTGGGGAGAGGCTGTTGATTTTGCGCTTCTTGTACTCCGGTGGGCTTTCACAGTAAATGTCTTCTACGGTGGCGTTGGTGCTGCCCAGCCACTCCACCAGCCACTTCAGTTTGCAGTCACAGTTGAAGGCGTTGCCTCTGAGATCCCTACAACAATAAACCACGCACTGACAAGAAGGATTCACCTGATGTTTCCTCCTCATGGGACAACAACAGACTGGGCCTTTGTTAAATATGTGCCCTCTTGCTTATTCCCAATTAATGCCTTCCCAGCTTAATTGGTCCTGACCCATAGTTCAGTCTACAAACCAGAACCCACGCAGATTTAATTCTGTTACAGAAATCAAGAACTCGGCTTGATATCAATAGGAAATTTTTGCTGATTTCCCAAGTTTACAGGTACCCAAACACCTGCCACGCTGCTGGCCCCGCATTTTGGGAGGTTGTTTCTTTGGAATTAGCCTTTCTCAGTGAGAGCATTCTCGTGACCCAGACTGTGATTAACACAACCTGGTGGTCACCCAGTCAGGACATGGTGTCTCCGTTAGATACACTCATTTGGGGCTTTAGGAGACACCAGCAAAGGGCCTCTGTGGAAGCCTTTCAGAGCCGCCTTCAGTCGGATTTCAGCCGCGTGCAGAGGGACAGGCGGGCGCCAGGACCCGGCTGTGTCACCAGCTGGCCAGGACGGGCCCTGCCAGGGCAGGCTTCAGCCCACCTCCTCCTTACAGCCAGCGGGCAAGCCACGTCCTGCGCTCGGTAGCCCAGGTCAGGCGAAGGAGAACTCGCTGTGTTGTCAACAGGACACATTTCAGTGAAGCAACTACAGGATTTACCTGCTTATCTCTGTTTTGTATTTTTACTGGTATTTAAATTATCTATTTAAACTAGGGTTAATGTTTTTGGTCACAGCTTTAGTATGGGATAGGGTACGTACTCAGAGCCATGCCTTTGTGATCAAAGATAGCCTTCCCACAAATTATTTACACACAGAAACGTCACTCCATTAAGTATCTTCCACCCTCCCCTCATGCCACAGTCTCTCATGCATCCCTTTCTTCTTACTCACTGACTCTTAATGAACATGCAGCTCTCTTAAATAGCTACTACCAATATTACTTATCTTCATAACCGGTGGAGTACTCCAAACTAAAGCGAATTACCAACCCCAGCAGACAAAACCCAAGCCTACCCATATTGGGTAGTCTCTGCCCAGTTAAAAGATCCCATTACTGGCTCTTGCTTTGAATGGTCACTCACAATGTCCTCCAAAATCCCCTCTTTTTCATATAATTAATAGATTAATTAATTGCTTTCTTACACATTTGTTAAAGAATCCAAGCCTTTGAATATGTCTTTTGGGAGCGACTGGAGATTATTATTTGCGAGACTCCTGGAAAAGAAGACACTTCAGCATCAGCGCTAGTTCATGAAATCACACATTTTTGCAAGGTGTTATAATACTGTGTGGGGTTTTTTTCCTTAAAGTAAAGACCCCTGGCATTCTCCAGCACTGAGCTGGGCAAGGTTGCTTTTAAGAACAGCTCATGTACTTGGTGACTCTCTCTCCCACTGAAATGCCGTGTCTCCTCCTGCTTCCTGGCTCTGTAGCATCTCCAGAGCTTTCCTCGGCAGGCAAAAATCAGGGCAATCACCCCTGGGGGCTCGCCAACACCATTATTTTAAAACAATTAGTCATGATGGCATCTACTGATGCTTTCCTTACGAGATACCAATACGTGGTGTGCATATTACTGCAGTTTCCCCACGTTCCTGTACCTCTTCTGGAAGCAAAATCTCAATACTAAGCTTGTTCCGTTGGACTTGGGCTGAGCTCATGGTTTTTGGAAATATGCACTAATGGACAAGAAATCGCTGATCAGTGTGAATTCCTTTCCTGGAATGTGTGTGTGTGTATGTGACCAGCAAAAATGTGCCATTAATTCCCAATTCTGAATGTTGGGAGATCTCGTTTAAATTCAGCTGGTTTGGTATTGCAGCTGGGAAGAGCGAGGGGCGATGTGAACCAGCCCCGCACCAGCCATATATCACATCTCGGTCAGACACCTCCGTGTGCGTCCACCAAAGCTCAGATGTCACTGAGGGCAGGGCAGGAAAAGAATAATGCTGTAGGGTACAGCTTATGTCTCTTTGGGTTAACAACATTATTTACTGCTTCTGAGAAGACATGAAAATGGAAAGAAATCTTTCTAGTTTAGGACCCCAGTTAGAACCCGTAGCTCGTAAGACTTAGAAGCCTTTCTATTCTCGCCTGTAATCATAAAAGTTATCTATTATCTGCAGTTTCTCTCGCCAAGCAAAGCCACTTAGGCATATACTTAAATTCAAGAAGAGGCCCAGACGCACCATGTCTACTCCCTTAAAATTCAGTGTTTGCCTTATCAGGAATAGTAAGTACAGGATGGTGCCAATAGTCCCTTCTGACCGCACCACTTCCCAAGTACCTCTGGTGGTGACCTCTTTGGGGTGTGTATCACGTGCCTCACTTTTGCTTTATTTTCCGTGGGGAGCGGTTCTGGGAGCAGATCAAGCCGGGCACATTCTGTGGTTAATGGACCTGCTTTTGCAGTTACTGCCTGCAGATTCCTCATTGTCTCAGGAGTAGTGCCCCACAGGCAATGGCAGCACCATGCACAGATCTACGGCCCAAAAACATGCATAGAACCACAGGCAAACCGCCCGGCTGCTGGGATGCGGTTCTCGCTCCTGCAGGTGTTTTCTCTGGTGGAACCACGGAAGCATCCCCAGGAACCAGTGGAACAGGGCAGACGGGTGTTGCTCTGGCGCTGTGCGCTCTGCGGAGGAGAAACTGCACCTTCCTCTCTGATAGCAGAGCAATTTGCTCCCTGGCAGCAACGGCTACTAAATAAGTAAATGAATATGATAAATAATGTACTGGACCCATTTGTGAATATAAAGCTATTCATGTGCATAAGTATTTTGAAGACAGGGTCCCAGTTACCAGCCTTATCCAATTATCTGCCTCTGTTAACAATACTGTCATTATGCCTATACCTCTAATGGGGATTTTTATGGGATGTGCACAGCCTATTTATTACCTTTTTCCTCTCTATTTCCTCTTCCCCAGCCCTAGAGCCACTCTCTCCGTGACTTTATACACAGGAGCAGTCACAGCAGGCTGGGTGTCAGCCAGCCCCGAGTCTTGTCTCTTCTGACCAAAACGGGAAGAGTAAGTGTTTTATGGTACATTTACTCTGTGGCGGAGGATGTGGTGCACTGCAATTCAACTGCTGTATTTATGCATTAACTATTTAAGATGGAACCTTTGCTTTCTCTCATCTGTCAAAACAGATGAAAGAAGAAGTTAAATGACCCTGTTTCCAAACGCTCTTGGAGGTTTTTGTGCTAAGGCCAGGAGGTCAGAACCCACTCCCCTGACATGACACACACCCCGAGATAAATGCTCCAGAATGCAGATGCTGAGAGCTGAGCATAACCCCATGTTGAGCACGCTCCCGATGCTCTACCCTCCTTCTCTTACAGTGCTTTTGTATTTTGTATGGGTGCCCTGGGCTACATCCCCCCTTGGCTGGCGCAGTGAGGGAGGGGGCTGCAGCACCTCGAGGGTCTGGCTGTGGGTCCGGAAGGGCCGAAGGGCTGGGCAGCACCCCCAGGGATGTTGAGCAGCCCCTGGTGTCCCTGTGTGGCAGCCCCTGGCCCCAGGATGCTCTGGCTGGCCTGGAAGAGGGGATGGGGCACAGACGTGAAAAGCCCCCCTGCTCAAGTCTAAAGGCTGATACGCCCCACAGTTAAGTCATAGCAAATGCATCTGGTTGCTGCTCTTCTACTTAAAATTGTTGTAGGTGGGAGTTTTTAAATCCAATTTGGTCCAATTGTCCTGGATATGGATAATGGGATAGTGGCTGAAGTACTGATCCCCAGTGCCCCAAGACAGGCGGGGAGCCACCGCCAGACATCCCCTGCTGGAACCTGGCTGGGTCCCGGCCTTCCACACATACCCCAGTTGGGAAGTCTTTGGTGGAAACACAAAGATTAACATTCCAATTAAACTACTAGTAATAGCGCCTAACCAAATGTGAACAGCTATACATCAAAATGCAAAGTTAAGCAACACGGTGGCTCCGTTATGACATTAAACATACCAAGCAACATATTCAACCGCTTTACTTACAGGTGAATTAAAGATTTCAGTCCTCTGAAAGTATTCCTTGAAATTGACTTAATGCTGTTGTTCTCTATGAACCTGTAAGGGGTCAGAAAGTCATTCTGGTCAAAGCAATGCCTGGAACTTGGAAGCCCACCCACTCCACTCAATAATGCCAGGAAATAGACTTTTGTCCACTCACAAATATTCTAGGTGAGGAAGGCCCATGAAAGCATCATCGCTAATAACATCAAAGGTGTTGGATGTAAACAACCTGCGTAGAGAGATGTGAAACACAAGACCGTTAGGTTATTGGCACCTTCGGAAAATGGTTCAGCAAACCACGGTGGCCACCTCCCTGCTGTCAGGGGCCGTGTCGGTGCCAGCCCAGGAGCGCGAGACCGATGGGCTGCACCATGGTCCGGTGCCAAGGGAAGGACTCGACAACTTGTTGCTTTCGCTACTGGGGCCATCTGATAAAATTCCATTGACTTCTGTGGGACGTAGGTGTGGGTTTGTTGTGCCAGTCAAACACTGGGATTGTACAAGCGCCGCTGGAGACAATGAGACGTTCGAGCACTGGGGAGCTGTGACCTGTGCTGCAGAACATACTGGTCCTGTCAGCCCAGGGCAGGCACTCGGCTGGTTCTCCAGAGAGCGGGCTGGATTCGCACCGCCGACAGGCAGGGAAATCTCTTCACTCAGTGAGCGTATTTGACCTGAGGGTACTGAGAAGTTACTGCCAAAAAAATGTAAAATCTCTTAATTTAATCAGCATTCAAATCAGAACTATTTTTAAGACCATGTTATACCTGCTGGAGATAGCTCTTGGTGTGTGCATGTATCTTTCATCCATCTAGCAGTAAAAATACCAGCAACACACTTTATTTTATGTCATTTTATAAGCATTAAAAGTGGACTAGCACTGTTTTTTCCAGCCTATTATTTATGCTTATCAGCCACGTTTGCATTTGTCCATTTTAACTGAGCTCTGGACCATCACACCCTTAATATGCTGAGGCATTGTCAAGTGTGATGAACTGAACTTTACCCCAGAGGAGTACTAGAGGCACATCTATATTTTATTCAGTTGGACCTGACGGATAAATAGATGTACACTATGACATCCTCAGGCATTCAGGAATTCAACATTTCCAAGTATGAATTAATACAGTTAATGAGTTAATCTCATAGTTTGATGATTGCATTCAGGATAAACTGCAGTTGGTTTATTTTCTCACTTGGCTGTTGCAGACTGTGCTTCTGCCACTTTAAATACACGCCTGCATCTGTACAAAAAATACAAGCAGGAAATTCTTTCTTTTTGTTAGAGAGAATAAGTGTTTTTGCAAAATCTCTGAAACAAGAGACCAAGTTAGTAAATCTGCTGCCGGCAAGTAATTTCACTTTTCTGATGTGATGCCACTGGGTAATTTCTCCTTTCCTGCGCTCTGGGAACACAGAGAGGGTGGCACCTCCTCAGGCAGCAGGGCTAACGCAGAGATGGCCAGGCTCAGGGCAAGGGTCTTGCACCTGGGGAGCTCCTTTGCCCCCCATCCCGTGCCTCCCCCCAGTGGCTGGATCATGCGTATTCGATGCACAAAAGTGCCTTTTTTCCCACTCTCTGACCTCAAACCCCAGATTTGCCTGGTCTGGGACCCACCTGCCACAATTACTCCCCTCCTTTCTATGTCACCCATCCGTAAGGGCAGCCCCAGCCCGTGATACGCGGCGTTACGGGGGCTGGAGAGGGGAGCAGGGGGGTTTCTCCAGGCTGAGGGAATGCTCCTGCTGACACTTTGCCATAGCCGTGCAGGTCCTTCCACACTGCTCCAGAAGAAAAGCTCTCCTGGCCTGGGACCCCGGTGTGGAGCACAATGAGACCGTGGCTTTTCCAGAGACTATTGCCGCTACTACAGTAGCACCAGTAGTAAATAATAACAGGCGGGAATATTCCACCCTTAGAAACCTGTGCCTGAGAGACCCAATTACAGTTGGACTCTAAAAATGTAATGCTCCAGACTATTATGTAAAAATACATATAGATTGCTGAATCTCGCTATTGGCTAAATTAAACCTGCCAGCACAGCTCCAGAATCACACAAAGCTAAAACTTACTGTCATTTTTAATTAGCCTGAGTTCTCCATATTATCTCCCTCGCTATCTCCTGCCAAAGGTGGCAGTTTTTCTCTGCCACTTGTAAACTGGAGCGTTGGCCCCACAGATGGGATCCTCCTCCCGTGGTCCGTGTGTAAGGAGTCGTTTGCCTCGGATCCGGAGCCTGACTTTGCGGGGCTGGTGAGCAGCTGGGCTACCATGTTAGAAACAGAGCTGGGAAAGTGTTGGGCAGTATTTTTAGAAATGCCAGGGAGCAGAAGTAAGTAATCTGTGGATTCTTGGCACCATTTTAACAGATCCCTCATGGAACAAAACCTGCTCCTCTGGGGCGGGAGCTTTTGTTGCAGCTGGGCCCCTGTGTGCCGGTGAACAAACACCCAGCAGGTTGTGCGCGTGATCGCCACGGCTCCGACCCCTGCAGCCATGGCCGGGGACACAGGCCCCGCTGCAATCACTCCAAATAAAAAGACGGTGCCTGTCCTACCCCCCCTGCCCAGTCCTGGCCCCTCCGGCAGCGGGATGGCCAAGGGGAGGTGGGGGATCGGAGCCAGGAGGGGGGGTGTCCTGCTGGCTCCCTCCCACAGGAGCCCCACCAGTGCCCCTCGTCCTCGTTTTGTCTCTGCTTGGAAAGGCCCATTGCAGGAACTGCCTGGAATGTGTCCCTTTTTGTGATGTGTGACCACCTGGGAGAAAGCTTGGCGGCAACAGAGCGCCATGGAGAAGCATTTAGGTTTCCATAGTAACCGCAGTTACCTATTTACCCTGTATCCAACACCCCCCCTAGGTCTGCACCTCCCCGTGGGCTCCGCAGGAGGTAGTAGAGGGGCAGCGCTGGATCCGGCCCCAGAACACCCCCATCCCGCCCCCACCAGGGCTGGGCAGCCGGGGACACGCGTCCCCTTTGGGCTTTGGTGACACGGGGGTGAGTCTGCAGGAGCTGCTGGGACGGAGCCCGGTGGGGGGGGGGCTGGCAGTGCCCCCCTGCGCCCCCGAATGGCTCACCCTTACGTAAGGCCGTGCCCACACTTCTCCCAGAGCCTGCAAAATTCCTCATCTACAAACACCCCAAGATTCCCTCCCTGCCTACACCCCCTGGCAGCACCTCACTCTGAAAGAATCGCTTACATTTTTTAATTGAAGGAAAATCATTACTTTTGGGGGTTGGTTTTTTTCCCATGAACATGGAGTAACAAATGGGGTCAAATCCAGGCGCTCTGGAGGCACAGCTCCCACCGAAGGGACCGAACTTCCACAGAAGTCAATGGCAATTTTACAGGGAGAGGGGCTCCCGGACCCGTCCCACTGCAGGGAAGGGCCCGATCCGGGGGGGCCGAGCTCGCAGCCCGGGGCGGGGGGGGCGCTGCAAATGGGCCCATTTACACTGGGATCAGGCCCCAGGACTGCAGGAGAGAAACAGGAATAGTTGTTGCAATGCTCAAATCCCTGCTGTAATGTTAATTAACGCCTAATGAAGCTAGCATGCGCTCTGTCACCCAAAGCTCCAGCATGTCACCGCTGCGAGCAGCCCCGACAACACGCAGCCTCGCACAGCGCCCGGTACATGCACTTGGAAACAATCAAACATGCACGGTCTTCACATCGCTAAAAACTCTTCTATTTCGTCATCTAAGGAACCTTCTCCTGCCATTTTTTTATGAAATTCATACTCAGACCCCTCCTAAAATATTCATGGCCACATACACATTTCATAACAAAAAACTGTATAATAAATATTTCTCACAGAAGCTGCAGAGATGGTGTGAGCAAAAAACTCCCTTCTGGGATTTTAGTAAAAGCAGATCTCACAAAGGATCTGGAAAGAAGAAAAAAACAACCTTATATTAACGTAGTCCATATATCCATGGTTATAATACTCATCTGGTCATCACAGAGAAATTTATTTATGTAAGTAAAAGAAAAAAAAAACACAAAAACACAAAAAAATGCATGTTACAGGTTTCATGTAGTATAGAAGAAGGCATAAAATGGCATGTGTGCAGACAGACAGACAGATGAGAGAGATGTGAAAATCAGGACTGAAGGATGCAGCACAATTTTCACACATTAGCTGATGGCTCGGAATGCTGGGGGGGCTCCCTGCAGCAACCAGCCCTCCGTACGCACTGAAAACACCACACAGCCGACTTCATTTTAAATCATAAATCAAATAAGCAAATGCTTACAGCCCTTACAGTGAGATAACATCAGGCGGAACGCTGCGAGGAATAGATCTGGCATTTTCACATAAAGCATTATCTTTGGTACAAGTGCACCAGGCAGGACATTTTGGCTTCACTGGCTTCTTCCCTTCAGTCAGCAAAAGCACAGATAAAAGGCATAAGAAATAAGCAATTCTTCTAAAGGGTCTGCTGGCATTTCCCATTCTTTTGATCCGCTCTCGTTCCAGCCAGTTGAAAGAATATCCCAAAACATGAACAGGGGTTCTTTATTCAGCCATTGGATGTCTTTTCTCTAAGTCCAGGTCAGTGTTTGTCTCTGCTTCCCCAACCCTTTTCTTTCTCTTTCACTCTGGCTCTGTAGGCAGAAACCTGCAGCTGAGCTGTACGTTTCCACTCACTCAGGCAACGGGCTGCTCAGAGGAGAGACCTGCGAGGTGCTGTGAGATGGGGAAAATCCAACCGGCTGAAGGGAGAGAGAGACACAAAAAAAAAAAAAAAAAGAAAGAAAAAAAAAAGAAAAAGACTTGCATCACCACAAACCCACGGAGCACAACGCGGCATTCGATTGCAAAGTGATGTAACTGAGGAATACGCTGCTTTCTGTTTGCACA
>JAOXNH010000002.1:22313170-22326224 GCA_028566575.1 Bartramia longicauda
GTGTGCGGGTGGGTGGGTGGGTGCGTGGGAGCGGGGGGAGGAATCCGTCGCCTCGGCGAGTCCCTGCAGCCCCGCAGCCCCGGGGAGGGTCCTGCCTCCCGTCCTGCCAGCGGCAGGGCTGGGGCGCGTCCCCGGGGGATGAAACCCGCTGGAGCCATCGCAGGCGTCGCTGCCAGCGCTGCTGGGTTCGCTGCCATCCCGCGCCCTCATGGCACGTATTTGCACCACCGAGAAACGAGCTGCCACACATGGAAGATATTAAAATGGATGAGAGAATGCCTACAACTGTCATTCCTAAACAAAATATTTTCTCATGCAAAATAGACCCCAACTGCCCTTTTTTTTGTGGGTTTTTTTTAACCATTCTTATTTGTTGCATGGTTTCTGGGCTGGTTAAATAAACGGGATCTAGCACCGTTCCAAATGGGCAGCATTAATTAGAAGTTCAAGTTAAAGAAAGTATTTGCTTGGAGACTGGTTTGATCATTCTAGGTGGAAAAAAAAAAATTGCTATTTAAACACCAGCTACTTTAAACCTGTAGTTAGGAATGGACCTTCTTTGCGAAGGGGCAGGGAGAGATGGTGATGGCAACACGGGTGTGGAGGCTGCAGCTGCAGGTAGTGCTGGGGGCAGGAGGGTACCCCGAGACACAGCCCCCGGCCTGGGCTCCTTACTGTAAACTGCCTTCAATATTTTATAGGCAACTTCAGCAGCACCTAAGTGTTATTATATAAAGAACGGTAAGACAAAACTGATGAATGCCAAATAGAGCCATATGGGAGGGCTTTGTTTGTTCCGATGCAGGATTGCTGTCAGAGGAGCTCTGCAGCCCTTGGCAGCTCTGGGCAGTGCCCTCTGCCCCACACCAGCCACAAAGGGGGCCCCACTCGCTGCAACAGAAGCTTCACACACTTTGTGCTCCTCACTGGCTCCTTGGCGCTGGTGCCCACTTCTCACCAGGAGACTCCCATGAGCCAGAAGATCCCCCTTCACTGCTGGTTGCTCCTCCTTGGATTCTCGTGGCCCCCCGGCTCCCGCTCCACAGGCTGGGAGATGTCAAAGCCAACACCATCCATGGCTATCTCCCTCGGGAGCGGTGCAGGAAGGCCGAGGGGGTGCCCAGAGGCAGAAGCTACGTCTGGAAGATGACAAATTGGGACAAGGGTCTGCAAAACTGCGAGAAACTGGGCATGGGGCCACTGGGCAGGACCCTGCGCCGCTGAGGCCTTGCCCGGGCAGTGGCTGAGGTGTCTCCCCGGGCCGGGAGGGGACCATGGAGCTCACACCCCATGGTGGGACCACGGAGCTCACACCCTGTGGTGGGACAGCATCCTCCAAGGGATGAGGGGTGGCCAGGAACATCCAGAGATCCCTTAGAGGCGGAGGGACACCATGGAAGGCCCTGCTGGGAGGGGACCCTGGTGTCTGGGCACTGGCCTGCTCCTGGCCTGGCACCGGTGCTGGCAGAGACGGGCAGCTCCTGCTTCCTCAGCTCCCTTGCCCTCTGCAGTCTGGAGGGGGCTTTTTAAAAGCTCTTTATTAATTTAAGTGCGGGCCCATGTTTTTGCTCATTGGGAAATCTCCCCTGTCAGCAGCCTCTCCTCAGCAGGGCTGACTTCAGCTCGGGGTGACACAGAGCAGCGGTATTCCTGAGCCCCTCCGCCTGCTGCGAGGAAGCGGTACGGGATTGCAGTAACCGAGGCCCTGAAATCATTATAAAACAAATGTCGATGCCCTCCCCTGGGGACACAGGTTACTTCTTGCTCTGGAAATGATCTAACAATATGACTGAGGAAGGAGCTGGATCTGTGGGACAGGCCTAAGTGGGTGCACCATCTTCTCCCCCCCGACATCTCCAAAAGCACAGACTTTGGTGAGGTGAGAACAGACAATTCTCTAACTTTTTCCTGAAAGAGAAGAGGCCTCTTGTTGTTTGTTTGTTTGTTTATTCCTGGCAAAGCCACCCATTGCCATGGTGATACTTTGCCATTGACGGTGTAAGCCCGTGTTTCATTCCCTTCGGCTCATTCACTGAAACCCACCATCAATACTGCAGCACTCCTTTCTTAGTCAGTACTCCAGCCACACTGTCCACCTCCTGAAAACTCCGAGGGGTGGTTTTTCAGCGACAAAAGCACATTCTGCAGCCGGGCAGTAACCCGGCCCCAGTTCTGTCTGCCTGGAAGTTCCTTTTCTATTCCAAACTACATGCCAAAACAACCACTTTTTTCCAAAACTGCAAATATTAATGAATATTTAAAACAGCCCTGTCAAAAGAGATGCATAAATCACATTTTCCAGGGCCCGTTTGTTCTGAGCTCAGTGCCTCGTCTCTGGCCACGCGGTGGTTTGAAAATCACCCGGCTGGTGGCTGTTGGTGGCCGCTCTCTGTCCATGGGGACTCTTGGCTCGCCCCTGCCAGTGCCACGGCCGGCTGGTTTCTGGCTGACAGAGCACGTCCCCGTGCCCTCGCCAGCTTCTTGTCCCCGGCGTCTCAGGTACTGATTAGGCACAATGCGGTTCCACATCCATTTATTTTTCTTTCAGCAAGGGTTCAGCAGGAGGGATGAGGGAGCTGCTCATTCTCCTCATCATTTTGGAGCTGCACCACAGCCACCTCGCCGCGCAGCGCTGGCAGACATCTTCCGGGACAGGCAGGGCTGCTCCTGCCGACTCGGTTTCGGTCCTGACAGGGACTGCCGGGGCCACTATTGCGATAATCCACCCACCCACCCGCACCGCTCCCTCCCGGCGGCACCGAGCGTCGCCCGGGGCCCTAGGTCAGACCCAGCACAAGTTCTGGGCCTTGGTTTCTACAGCAAACATAGGTATTTGTTACTATTAATACCCACTAAAAAGACTTTTTTTAGCAAGGATTCTCAAATATCTGATTAAAATGTGGGTGCTTCTGTGAGCAAACCTGTTTGCTAAAATATCTCAGGAAAGCAAATACAAATGGTCAGAACACGGAGCCAAAAATTATTTTTAAAAATATTTAGTACTCTTTTGAGGGATTAACTCTGCTCCACTGACTATATTTGCATACTTGCATTAGCCCAGTATGTTTTCATTTCCAACAAATGACAAAATGTTAATAAGCGTCCGGTGGTTTCATGCCGACTGCGTTTCCCTTTGCAGATCCGGCGACGCTTCTCCTCTATTTCCCTGCTTTTAGACAATCCCCTCGCCTTTCCTAGGCCCAGACGAGCCCCCAGCGCATGTGGCCCAAGCCAAAATCCACTGACGGTGATGGCGAGACCTGAATGAACGTCACTGTTTGGGGTGTCAGGCCGCGGGTGTTTCACCAGGGACGGGCAATGATCCAAATCCCAGCCCCATACCCACGAGTCCCCTAAGGAATGAGCCATCGCCATTGCCGTGTCACCGCTGCGCGCCGGGCAGGAGGGCTCTGAGATCAAAGACTCCCACAAACGTCCCATGAGTGTGAGCATTCGCTCTCCCGGTGCCACTGTTTTAATGAATTCTGCAGCAAATGGCAAGTTTAAAGCAGATGAGGCCGAGGCTGCCCTTCCAATAAAAACAACTCGGTCTTGTGAATTCTGAACAGCTCTGAAAAGACTCTGCTTCCTGGTGGCTCTGGCAGCGGGAGTCACCGCCAGGAAGAGGCCTCGGGCAGGTCTGGCACCATAAAGCTGGGGAAGGAGCACGGGGCTGCCCCAGGCTTTTCACTTGGGACGTTCTGACTTGCCCTGCCCTGTTACGGGCATCCTTTATTGCACCACAGGAGTCTCACTCCAAGGGGAACAACCCTGCCAGTCCCTGGGTCAAAAAGCTGAGCAAATGGCTACTTAATTGCTGCCAACTTTAGAGGAAATAAAAACTCGGCGGGTGGTCTCCTTTCCCTTGCAGGAAGCAGGGGGTTGGCAGTTCACTGTGGAGTGAGGAAGGGTCTCCTCCGCAGAGAGCCCAGTCTCAGCTCTGATGGCCCAAATCATCCGAAGGCACCTGCCCCCCCAGTGTGTCCCAGTGAACGCGCGACCCGTGACACAAAGTATCTCAGGAGAGATGTACTGGTATCAAATAAATGATCTGGCAAAAGAATGAAAACTAAACCAACCCCTAGACGAGCCCAAATCCTCCCAAAAGAGCCCAAGCGCTGACAGAGCCTGCCCAAGGGGCAGGGAGCCCTGGTGTCACCGTCAGAGAAAGTGTGTATTGAGCCACGCGACTGAGGGGCAGGCTCACCTCACAAACGCTCACAAACATCTAAATGAACTATAGGATGGAACTGGTGACAAACCACCTCAGCCTGGGTGAAACAGGACAAAATATGGACCTCATAAAACGCCCTAGTATTTCACTAGCATTGTTTAAAAGTTACCATCCAACTGACGACAGACACCCAAGAGGTGTACACAAACTGACACTCCGTAATTACCATCTCCACCCCGCCAGCCCCTTGCACTATTCATTAATTTAATAGCTGTTCATGGGAGCCATCCTTCATGCCCGCAGTGAAAATACAGAGGGATGGAAAATCCAGTCCAGTACAAACCCTGTATCTGAAACAGAATGTCCCAGATATTCCAGCATGAGCGAGGGCTGCCTGCAGACCCAGAACAACATGCCACCGCCACTGCGGCTAAATGCCATTTAATTGGCAGCTCGAAAAGTCTATAATACATTCCTTCATGGAAAAATGTTTGAGCTCCTCCAGTTTGCCAAGATGCTAATTAAAAACAGACGGCATGTTATAAAATCCTTTCCTTGACCTGTGCTATCTTACATTGCCCTTCTGTACTCTTTTCATGGCATTGGCTCCCTGCAGAATTATTCCAGCCTTTATAAACTTGTGTTTAATTTTCCTTGTCATTTTTCAGATAGAAAAAAAAAGTAACTAAATGTTATTTATTTAAATGTACCTAGGAAATGTATTTGTTAGATGGCAGAGATAACAGGCTTTTGAGGAGAGAATCTTCACTTGTCAAAACCAGAAGGTTTCTACATCCTGAATAATTCACAGTGAAAGAAATGGCAGTGCCAGTGAACTCACTGGAACAGTGCGAGTGGAAGCCTCGCTGGAGAGGCACTGCCATAATGAACTGCACAAGGAGAAGGACGTGCCTCATCACACGCCGATCATTGTTTCATGGTTGCTAATCAAAACCCTCTACAAAGCCGGGATTTGGATCAGTGCTGAAACATTTTCAGGGGTCACTGGTGCCAGCTCCACAAGTGTATTTTACTGATGTTTTTATTGTTTTTAATAACCCAAGAAATTTGGAAAAATACCTTATTTTGGTCAGAGTTAATCCCTTTTACCTCGAGCAAACACCAGACCTGCCTGACCCCCCTCCATGGTGGGCACGCCGACCCCGCAGGGATCCTACATCAAGTGAGACACGGCGCTGAACCCCCCAGGTCCTTCTTCCTTAGGAACCACAGCCCCCGCGGAGCAGAGCTGGGAGGCTGGAGACATCCATGGCCCCCGTCTGCTCAACGCCAACACACCATCTACTCAGCACAGCCTGAAGGAAGCGTTTGCTCTTTTGGCTGCTGGCTCCCTCCCTCTGCGGTGGAGAGCAAAGCCGAGACAGCAGCCTCAGCTCAGAACTGGCTGGAGTTTTAAATTTAATTTTCATAGCAACAGAGGGATACGTCTTCTAGTGACAACTGCTCAGAAGTGATAGGATTTTCCCCAACTTCAGTAGGACAACACACACATTTTGACCTTACAGGGCTTCCCGTATATCGCTTTTCTAAGACAACAACCCCAATTCCATACAGCCCACTTCCTCCTAGAAACCAATCCCTTGTAGGGATCTGCCAGTCTCCGCTGTTGCTGCCCCTGCGGTTCAGGCTCAGAGTCATTAGAACTGGAGGGGCTAATTCCCAGCCTCAGCAGAGAGCATCAGCAAGAAGCAATAAGCTCCGTCACGAAGCAGTACAGCTCCCCAGCTAAATAAACGACACACGCTACTGATTAAACAAAGCCACATGTGGCTCTTTTTCCGAAGCTTTTTTTGAAGCAAATGGATGAATATCTAAGAGAAAAAGAGAAGGGCAAGAAACCAGGAGCGGGAACTCGGAGAGCAGCAGAGACATCACAGAGACTGAGCTCTCGGATCCCAGGCGTTGGAAAGTGGGTCCTGAGGAACGTCCCCAGAGAACTCAGAGCAAGTATTGGCTGAGAGCAGCCTGGAGGGCAACGAGCCTCCTGGGAAATGAATGCTATATGTTCTGTGCAAATAAAGGCTGAAACAAAGACACTCAATTGACAATTTATTTTTCTAAACAGAAAAATCTAAAATAATGACTTTTTCAATAACTGCTCAGGCCAGGAGTAGTAATAATGTTCTACTCGATGTTTCTGACACTTCTGCCTCCCCTCAGGGAGAAGGCAGATCTCCCTTCATATACACATTATATATATATATTACGATCTCTCTCTCTCGAGCTATAAATAGCTTCTATTCACAGGCGAGCACCAGAACCACTTATTCATTCTTTTCATGCTTTACCTGCTGTTTTCAAGGCTGCCCTGATGCTAAAAATAGCTTCTCGTATTAGAGGAGGGTTGCTATAGCTTCAGAGCGGGTGATGCGAGGAGGATGGTTAATCCCTCCGTGCCAGGGACAGGGGGGACCCGCCTGGACGTGGCTGTGTTATCACCGGTGGCCGGGGCTGAGCTGCCCCCTCCAAAGGCCCCTGGGGGTATTTGTGCTGTTCTAGGGGTGCGCCAGATGGAAAGCAGTACAAATCAGGGGCATCACCCCAGGTTCAGGGCTTTGGTTTCCACTCTGAAGTGCCAGATCACAGCACAGCAGGGCCTTCCCGTATCAATAGCACATTAGCTCCCTTTTGACTGGGAGAGCAATTTAATATTCTGTTGTATGGGCACATTTTCTGCAGGCATTGATGTCTCCAAGAAAATATCAAAATGCTTTGCTAGTTGTTCTATCTGCGGAGTGGAAAGGATGACAATTCATCATCTCTCTGATTACTTTCAAGGCAGCGATGAAACCACATAAGGAAGGGGTACTATGTTCTGTTGTTCTGAGCTCCTGGCAGGGTGTCCTCCCACAGTGCTGACAAAGCGCATGTAATTTTGGAAGCTACCTCCCTGTCTACACTTTAATGGATAGTGCAAGTGAAAAACTGCTTATACACAACTTCCCAGCTCTCATACTGCATAAATCAGTGACGTCTGCTACAGGGGAGTGCCATTTGATTGTTAAGGTTCTGAAACCTCTTCACAATTTGTCTGACAAAAATTCTTGAATCATTGGAAAGATTTTATTTTGTCAATCTCGAACACGTGGCCGTTTTGAGGACTGTCTCTAGAACAGTTATCGCTATTCTCTGCAGTTAAAAGCATCTTAAAATATTTCCCAGCTCTCAGAAATCCCTTTTCTACACCAGGAGAGTATCACTGGTTGCATCCTTTCAGGATGATAAGGATCAGATTAATGGAGATAGGCAAGTGTCTGAGCAAGACTTACTTTTCTTCCATAAGGCAGTAAAATCCTCCCAAACGGTAATGATCTGATGTTGAACAGAAGACAAGACACGCGAGTTACAGGGAAAGTCGCAAGAAAGAATGGATGGCAAAATATTGGTCATTAAAGCACCTCCTGCCCAGGACCAGGGAAGTTTTATTCCACAGTATACATCAGCTCCCAAACATGTACCAAAACAGGCTCCCTGCTGTACACAGAACACCTTAATCTCACTCAGCTGCATTAACTTCCTAAAAAATTAGGTGATTTTAGAAAATTTACAATGAAAGTTGAAGCTGGACAATAAAATTGTAAGAGAAAGATTACACTTCTAGAGTCCCAGATTAGGAACTGAATTTAGTGTTTCACCTCCAAATACCAATTTTTCTACTGCTTAAAACTCGTGGTTGGATTATGACCGTATGGAAGACAAACGGAATGGTCAGAAGGAGGTCGCCCCTTTGTGCACAGATTGAGGTTACAGAAAGCTGCCCAATACTGGCTCTGCTAAGGCTGAGGTTCAAACAAAAGGCAGTTGTGCAGGAAAGAGTGGCACGGATCGACTAAAATAAGATTGTTAGAATATATTCAAACAGATCCTAATACAATTTTAAATAACACAATCCATCTTTCAAGAACTGTATATTTGAGGACAGTGTAATGCAAACTTGAGAGAATATCCCATGATATCCTAAAGGAAATGGTTTTTCCCTCACATCTTACTTCAAGTCCTGACCCGTATCTTCCACGTGGTTCTGTTTTATTTCTGTTCAAGAAAGGCGGCCATCTGGATTGGGAACCATTAACGTTTTAACTATCGCTTGCAAATCCAATGTGGTTCCAGCACCCAGCGGGATCTCCTCCAAGGGACAAGCTGGAATATTCCTTTTCACTCGCTGCAGATCCTTTCCTTGGTGGTTTGTTGAGTCTGCCATTCCTGTTTCTGGAGCGGTGGATACTGCAGGGCTCCGTGTCGCTGGCTCTAAGTAACGTAACTCTGCATTTGAAACTAAGTTAGACTAATTGTTCCCATTTAGGATAGTTATCCCTCCCATCCCACCGAGGTGCCATGGAATGAATAGTGTCCTGGCAATACTTCAGTAGAAAGGTAGATAGTATTTCAGTACTTCAGGTCTGAATGATATTGGTGATTAAATAACACAAAATTGTATTTAATTTGAAATATAACCCCTATTATTTCCAAAATCAGGCAATCAGTAGTATACTTTTGCTAATGAAAGGTGAGTTCTAGCAGAATGGCTAATGGTATTATTAATTAACTGGGGTCTCACAGTAGTACTCTATAAGCATGTTCATAAAAAAAAATGAAATAGGAATTTTTACTGATTCATCCTACTTCCCTGCTCAGAGCAGCCCCTTGTCGCTCACCTTTTTATCCAGACAGCTTTGGACATTACAGTAATGTACTGAAAATGATTTGTACCTCGCCTTCATCATAAGCCAATTATCACAAATATATTTACACGAGGCAGAGCTTACGCACCAACGGGTATCAGGAAACAAGGGGATGTGTATCTTTTCCACTATGATTTTAAAGTGCAATAGACTGTAATTTTACTCACATAATCTTTTTATTTTTACAAAACAAATCCGGTGGGAAACAATATGATTTAAAGAAAACAAGCGCATTGCTGGTTGGTTGGCTGTTTTATTCCCATTTTACTATATTTTCCTTGTCTCTTGCTTATTATTTTCTTTCATTTTCCCCTCATATAATAACTCTGATATCAAATGGGGCAAAACACATTTCATTTTTTCTTGGATTTATGCATTTGAATGCCATCAGTCGCTTTTCACCGTAACAGATCTAGACATAAAAGCAGGATTAAGCATTCTTTGCTCTCTTGGGAAAATGTTCATACTTTGGGGAATTTAAGCATTATGCACTTCTAAAATCTCCTCAAATGAAAAGTGGAGCAGGCTGGAGGAGTTAGCTGCTCTATCCCCTTTATTGCAGTGCAGGTTGATAAAACTAAGCAGTAGTATTTTGTGCATATTGATAAATACTTTTTAATTAAATTCTTGGTAGGCTGGAGTCACTGTTTACGCCTGCCTGCGCCTGGAGCCCCACAGCGAGCTGTGCTCCCGGCAGAGCTGCCACACCGGCACCTCCGGAGACCAAAACCACCCGCCACACAGCAGCCGTGGCGGTGACAATCAAAGGACAATAGGCAGGAGTCTGCATAATATACCTCTAGGGGATTTATTAGGTAAAGTTCCTTACTTTTTGTCCAAAAAACCCAAAGCAACCATAGAGATAATACAGGAGTTGCTTCCATGACTTAGTTTTCGATGCAAGCGTGCTTTATTATTTCCATAACCGAATCAGGGGGTCTTTGGATCCTGACAGGGTCATCCTGGCCTTATGTACAACACACGTCTTCACAAGGGCTTGCAGCTTAGTTTATTTTAATGATATTTTTTGAAGTTGACAGAAATTTTGTTGCTCTGAGTGCAATGGAATGAATGAATGAGACAATCTGGTTTTCAAGATATTATGGTAAGATTCTTACATAACTGTACTCCCAGTCAAGAAAACTAAAATAGGTGTTAGAAATTAAAACAATTATAAGTCTTCATTTGTCTGTGATTCATGACCATGTTAAGAGTGTAAGTGATCATCTGTCAGCTCTGCCTTTAGTTCTACAGAACCAGGGCCAGATTTGTAAAAAGCAGTTTTCCAAACTGTTTACCATATTGGAGGCCTCAGTGTTCTGGAAATTCTGTCCCTACACAGTGCTTTGGACATTGATCTCCAATGGTGTTAAACAGCAATAATTAAGAGGAAAATTTCCACTGCTAATTGGAATTTAGGAAATTCTATACCCTTATAATGGGATTAGATATCATATTATTATCTCTATTTTATCTTATTAACAAATACAATGATTGTAGTTACTGAGACAAAGATCTGGGATTTTGGAACAAGGAAGGAAACTGATGAACAATCAGATGGTTTTTTTTCAAAAGCACTTTTCTGACAATGATTACACACTGAAATGGTAATTGCAACTCCATAAAAGCATTAACCATCACAGCTGCTCTCGAAATAATGGGCACAGCACGGGCTTGCCCGTGACAGTCCTTGTAACTGACTCTATACTGGGAAAAAATTTAAATCCAGAAGTGCTTTTACTGATAAATTATCAGCCAAACAAATGAAACTGCATTTTCCTTTTAGCACTACAACATTGACACCTAGTGGCTGGTTAAACTCCACGTTTGAGATCCTTTGCGTGACATAAACCATGGAAAATACCACCTGCGTTTCACCAGCCTGCTCTCTCTCCATCACCTCTAGATGATCACAGAAGGAGGACCGTCTTTAGTGACTCATCTGGAGCGACCGGTCCCTGTGGTGGGACCTGCTGAGCATGACCCCCTGCCCCACAGCACCAGCTCCACTGGGATGTCCTCCCCACTCCTAGGCATGGCTGAAGCGTAGGCCCTACTTTGGGCTGGTGGTGAGACATCCCACCACGGTCCATCCCTGGAGCTGTACACAGCTGCACCCAAAAGAAGAACTGCCCTTGCTGAATGCATTGCTACTGGCACATGTAGATATCCATTTTTGGTTCTACTAGCTTCTCTATGAATTACATGGGGACTTCAGAGAGAGGGAGATGAAAATCAGGAACACGACAGATGCCGTGAGACTGTTAGTACTATGAAGACAAGAAAATAAATGATTTGGCAACTTATTTCATAGACATGTAGAAGATAAGAAGGTGCCAATATCAAATAATGTTAGAAAGTCTAATTTCCTCAGTTTTCAACAAAATAACTGACTTAATGGAGAATGAGGAAAGATTAGGGATGATGAATCTCAATTTTACTAGCATTCTTGATGTTTCCACGTTACTTTCTTGTGATCAAACTCAAACGTGGTCATACACGTCCTCTGCAAACAGCTCTTATAATGGATGTGGTTCTCGGTGACCACCTTGCCCTTGCTCTCCATCCCAGCGGTACCTTCTGCCCTGCTGGCAAAGCTGCCTCATCTGTTTCATTAAAAATTGAACCTGTTTTTTAATCAGCTAACCAAATTCATTTTGATCAAACAACTCAGAGGCTGTTGAGTTTAAGCCACGTTAACCAGGAGGTCTTAGGAGGCAATGATCTCTTGCAGAAAGGTTGAGGTATTTCTTCTTCGCTAAATACTGGTAAGGACTAAACGGCTGTGCTTCGTGTTCTTAAAAACATAGAAATCTGAGTCTGAAGAGCAGTAAAACACAGAAGAGCTCTCCAAAATGTAACCTATGTGGAAAGCATGAAAAGCTTCAAAAAAGGAAGAATGTGGGCATATATGTCTTCCAGTATTTAAAGATTTGTTATTAAAATGATGATCCACTCTTGTCTTCTGTATCAACGAGTGTAAAGCATTAAGAATATATCTCAAGTAGCAACAAAGGAGATTGATCTTACATATTAGGGAAAAAAAACCCCACCTATATACCTAAGAGGTTAATAGATTAAACTATTTATGCTGTGAAATCTCCTACACTGTAAGCTTTTAGGAGCAGCCCCATGCCCAGAAACATTCCAGGACAGTCTGAGGAACCTGCTCCAGTTGAAGATGTCCCTGCTCATGGCGAGGGGTTGCACCAGATGGCCTTTGAAGGTCCCTTCCCTTTCAGTACATACACACTGATAAAAGTAGCCTCTGTAAAAACATGGGGGAATTCAATAAATAAATAAGCAGGTTGCTGAAGTGACATAATGTGGTACCCCCAAATGATATGGAAGAAGGTCAGAGGTCTGTCCTGAACACGTCCCAGACGTTAAAAAGCACATTTCACTCTCCAGTACAAATGCCACAGGTCAATATGTATTCCTGATGACGTCAGCAACAGTTTTACCACTCATTTAATGAATCTGAATGGCTGAGAAGCAGCAAATTCAGTCAAATAAAACTGGTCCCTTTTGTCTAGTATTTTTTTCACACTGAGGCTGTCTCCGCGGTCTGTGTAATGTGATCAGTGATTACACCGGTGACTGGAAGATAGTATGAGTATAAATACGGAGAAGCTGATGAGCTCTTGGGAGTATTTCGGAATCACAGTCATTGTATTATTAAGAATATGCCTGGGAAGAATTCTGGGGGGAAGAAGTTTCCAATTCTTCTTCCCCAAACTTCCTGTGGAACTGTTACACTGAGTTATCCAAAAACTGAGCAATTAAAGTTGAGCAAAGAATATGTGGACAGTTTGAAAACTTGGGAGAGAAAACATTTACCTCTTGAAAGTTTTACAGCCATGTCTGACTCCAGCTTTCTGGATACACCAGGTCTCAGACTCAGCCCATTTCCAGCCTTAGGGCAGGAGCAAAGTAAGAACTGCAGCAACGTAGTCCCCTAAGTGGGCCATGATGTCGAGGGCTACTGTAATCCAAGAGTCTGGTTTTACCTTACTGCTAAGCTGAACTAACAGAGAGCTGAAAGGGCCATCCTTGTTTCTCACCCCCCCTTTCCCCCGCCCTCTGCCCCCCCCAACTCCCGTGGCAGGCGCCTTCGCGGGGGGGTCCCTGCCCCAGGGCCGGGCTGCTGAGGATGGGCGAGTTGGAGGGGCTGCAG
>JAOXNH010000002.1:22336670-22365559 GCA_028566575.1 Bartramia longicauda
TAAATAATTATTTAATTAAAATATACTTACATAAGTATATATATTAATATATATAAATTAAAATATTAAGTAAAATAATACCTTTTGTTACAGGGAGAAGAGGCTTGCAAAGAAGTATTATGATAAATTGTTCAAAGAGTACTGTATAGCAGATCTCAGCAGATACAAAGAGAATAAGGTACATTTCATTACTATAGATCATCTTGGTATGTCCTCTTTTAAAAATTGCCTTGTGATTGTGGGTATGTTGTGAAACCAGCGTGTTAATGCCCTTTCCTCGAAAGAGAGCTGTGAGAACTTGCCAAGTTATTTAACAAGCAGCAGTAGTTTGAATCCAAGCATTGTCATTGCCCCAAAAATGTGCCTCTGTGGGATGGGAGCGTTTCTGTCAGATGGCGGGGGATGAAGAGGTACTTTGTGTGTAGGAAGGGCAGAACATGGACAGAGGTGAAGGAGACAGGCTGGAGAGACTGGCCTGCAGAAAAGCGCTAGAGGAGGCCTAAAAAAGCCCTGGGAATGTTACTGTAAAAAAACAAACCCAGAGTCTAAAAAGAGAGAGTTGTGTAGTTGAATGTTGGCAGAAACAATTTTGGAAATGCCTGTTCTAAAGCAGTGTCCTATGCTGGTTGTTCTTTTCTGTTTATGGAAACGGGATTTGTATGTTCCTTGTAAATAAATAGAATTTCTTAAGAGAAACAGCCCAATTCCAGCACCAGTTTTTCTTCTTAACTGGAACAGCCTTTGTCATTTCCAAGTTTTTGACTAACCAGCCTCTTAGTCAAAAAAAAATAAATGGTGAATTTTCTATTGTCATTTTGCAGAGAGCGTTGCTAAGCTCAGATGTGTCTTAGTTTTGTTAGCGCATAGTAACAACCCAGCCCTGCAAACAGCGTCTATATAAAGTTCTTTGAGACTATTTATAGGATTGAAAATTAAATTCACTGGTAAATTCACTTGTAAGGACTTGGCTTAAACTTTAATATTAAGCAGAAAAGCCTTCCAAAGAAAGTTGGAACAGAAAAATGCAAAAACAAAATTAACAAAAAGTAAAATGCTGAACATGCCTTTCGCTCCTTTTTTTGAGTAAATTTGATTTTATTTCACTGTGGCTCTTTCATATCCCTCAATCTCTGTCCCATCCCCAGCTGATTTTCCCTTGAGCACACTCTCAGATTCTGTTTCTTTCGATTCTGTGCCAAGTTTCCATATGTTTGCTGTCGTTTGTGGGAAACTGTCCTGCCCCAGTTTCCTTTTTCGTGTGTTGTGTGAGCAGTGTTTCCCTGTCAGACTTCAGATGTGGCTGTCCTAACTCTCAGGTCCCCCTGAATTCCTATGGATGCTCACAAGTCATTACCTGTATTTTTGGAACTGCCACATCAGCATAACTTTGCTGTATCGTGTAATTTGGTCTCTTGTACTAGGTTATGCTTTACGTTCTCAAATACCTTCTGACCACGTGAGAGTCCTTTCATAGAAATTCTTAGAAAATTGATTTATCCATGCCCATGTTTGGCACAGAAGGATGTCAGAGCAGGTTATTTTTTTTTGGAAGTTGGCTGCTGATCCCGTTCACACCAATGGAATGCAGCCTGTGCTTTCAGATTCTTCCTGCCTTGATTCTTTTTCTGCATTCCCAGAAGCTGAGGGTTGGGTATCTTTAGCCCCTCGTGCCTCCTGCTTTGCAGTGCTGGTGCTGTGGGAGGAGCAGGGTGGGTAACAGGCTTCTCAGCTGGCTAGACTTTCCTGCCGTAGTTGTTGATGCTTTACATGATGATCTTTATCTTGATAGCAGGAAGGCATTTTTTACAGTGAGAATGTTCACTCACTGGAAGAACCTCCCCAGTGACACGGTAGAGTCCCCATCACTGGAGGTTTTCAAGATGTGGTTGCACAGGGTGCTGCATAATCTCATCTGCGCTCCAGATGATCCTTTGAGGTTCCTTCCAACCTGGGCTATTCTATGATTCTATGACTCTATATCCTGCTAGGTGGTGTCAAAGTAGTTAGAGATCAGTTTTCTGTGATGTTTTTAATATATATATTCTGCATAGATGGAGACTTGCCCGTCCATACTCATTTGTCTTTTCACAGCTGTAATTGTTTTGCTACTAGCCAAAATCATCTCGTCGGCTAATTCTTCTAAAGACTCTGCAGAGAGGTTGTAGCTCAGGTCTCATTTAGAACTTTTTTGCTGAGAAAAAGCACTGTTTTCTGAAGTGCTGGATAATGGTAAGGACCAGTTTCATGAGAAGGGCTCTCCTGAGGTCTGAAGTTAAGGAGAGCACCTTGGCCAAAGCTCAAAAGAAAGGAGCAAGAAGCCCCAAGACCTGTGAACCCCTGAGGCCACAGCCACGCTCCAGTCGCTGGTTTAGCCTGTTTCACTATCCTTGTGCGCACACGTGGAGATGGCTGGGACCCCTCAGGTCCCATCACAGACTCCCCCATGCCCTCATCCTTGGGGATACATGGATGCTCTCACACACAGAGCTGGCCCATGGAGACCCACTCCCCCTCCCTGCTCCCAGGCCGCTCCATCCAGCTGATGGGCTGGTCTGGTTCAGTCTTCACCGCTGCTCCCACGCTCACCGGCACCCACCTCGGGTGCTGACTCCACCAGCAGATGGGACCCCGGCACCCACCATCCCGCTTCTCTTTGTGCAGTTAGGACATGTAACGTTCTCCTTTCCTTTTAATGAGAAGTGCCAGAGTGACCCTTGAGGTGAGGCTCCTTAGGGACACTGGAAGAGTGTGGTCTGACAGCTCTTGCTTGTGATGGGTCTGTTACTCCTTACATTTTCCCTAGATCCGAGTTTTTTAGGTCTAGGTTGTCTCTGAACCTTCAGCGCATCTTGTCCGCAGGCTGTGAGGTGTCTGCGTTGTCAGAGCTCAGTTCTGGTGTCAGTCTGGCAGTCAGGCAGGAGAGTGCTCTGCATGTAAGTTTTGCTTCGGTATGTGTTGGACTCAAAATGTTCTCTTTGTTGTCTTATTTTCCTAGAAAGGTTCTTGTTTGCTGTCTCTGCTTTGTTTTGTAGCTTAACAGATTGGAAATGTCTCCAATTTGCTAAGAAATGAGATCTGTCTGACACCTGGTCATTAAACAGAATACATTTGACTCTTTTGTTTTTATTCCCAGATCATTTTCAGATTTCTAGGCCAACTTGTCTTCCACTTGGTAATGCTAATGTCTTCGCTTTTGTCATTGTTTTTCAGCATGGAGGCTTTCCTGCAAAAATAAAAAAATATAAAATCCCCTCTTTCTACTTGTTAGTGAAAATAAAATGTCTCTTTCCCAGGCTGTTCTGCCTTCCATCTTCAGCCTTTTCACTAGGCTACTTGCCGTTTTGAGATGATGAAGCATATTCTCCTGGAAAACAGAAGTAGTAGATGAGTTATGTGCATGTGAAGTTTCTAGGGAATGTAAAGAGAAATAAAAGTGAGTTGTTGGTTTTCTGGGGGTTGGATGTACAAGGTGACCTGTCGATAGGTGTTAATGTGACTTTGCAGTATTCAAGTGGTCTTCTCTGTCTTTAGTGCGGACAAAATTGCAGTGAAGTATCTAGTAAAGTCACACTGTCCCAATTTCCTCTTTGCTGGGTGAACTGGAATCCTTCTGGTGAGCAGAAGCAGAGAGATATTTTTACTTAACAGAGAAAGAAATTAAATTTTACTAACCAGGATTGAACGGACTGAATGGAACCACGTGCAGGACATCAATCAACTGCAGTTAGTCTTTACATTACTGGGTAAGTTGACTATTCACAACTTAATTTTGGTTCTTATCTTAACAGTTTGGGTTTAGATGGCGACATGAGAAAGAAGTAATTTCAGGAAAAGGTAAGGATGTCTTTCATTTTATATTATGTTTCTTTTTGATGCTTTTCTTGCTGCTTTTTAACGTACTTTTGTTAGATAGTGTTTGACCATACCAGTAAGTCTATTAGATAATAATGGACAATAAATTGACGGAACTTCTAACTTTGCTGTTTTATGCTGCATAGCTCTAGTGTGCACACTGATCTGCATATATTAAAATTAAAAGAACATACAGTTTATTTGCACAAGGTCAGATTCGTAATGAACACAATGCATTTGATAATGTAGAATTACAGGGGTATGGTTTTTACCTGCTTTCCTCCAGTAGTTCTCCAGTTCAGTAGACCTCTCCTCATTTAGGAGACCTTTAACTGAAGTCTCTCAATACTTTTCCCCAGGAAATCATTTTCTTAACAGTTTCTCCAGTGCTGTTTTGCAATATGTTGACTTTTTAATTGAAGTTCCACATGCAATGTCTGTTTTAGGCTAAATTTGGTGGGAATGTCTGTGGTGTCTCCCAATGCTGTTTCTGAATCAGTAGCTTATTCGGGCTGCTTCTGCGTGCGAGCTCAGAGCGGGGGTCACAGGGACAGTGCAGAGCGTCCCCTCCCCTGGCCCGGGCACACGGGCTCTCACAAGCAGCTGAAAAGCAAGAGAACGGTGTAAATGTGGGGCTGCTCCCGAGGCACATCTTCATGTTTGTGCTCTTCAGAAGTTGTGTGTGCACCTACGAGACAGTTGCATGGGGCGATACTGTTGAACAGAACAGTTCTACAAACAGCCCCAGTTACTGTAATACAAGAAGTTAGAAAAACACTTGTTTTGTTTTAAATTATATTTCACAGGAGGAAGTGTAAACATTAATGGTGGGGTTTTTCAAGCTAAAATTAAAGCTCCTAAACATAGTTGGAGTCGTATGTTGCATTTAACAGTACAGATTATATTAACAGATAGTTACATTTGGTATAGTTACATGCTTTATTGAATGCTTTAAAAAAAAGATAATTAAAATTAAATGAGAAATTAGTAATTTATGAACAATTATGTCTTCACGGAGAAAAAATTTAAAGCTGCGTTTTACTTTTAATATCTGGTACTCCATATTTTAACATGTGGGAGAAAGCGCACAATTACGTGTTGTTAAGCTTTTTAATGAAATCTCAATGGAGAGCTGGAAGTGGCAGGCAGGAGCTGAGGAATAGCGTTTCACCACTAAGGGGCGCAAGAGTTCAACCTTCTCGGGTATTGGAGGCTCCTCAGGTGCGGGTTCAAACGGTCGCTTTAAACAAGGCGTGAACCTTTAATGCCTTTCTTTTGCTATTTGTAAGTATAAATCAGTAATACAAATCGCTTTAATTAAATGTAGTAAAGCGTTAATACCGACCTGTCTGATAATTCCCATTTATAAAGGAGAGCCTGAGCTTATTTTAGCTGGTGGGGTGTGCTGTGGTTTGGGGCGTAAGAAGGAAACACAGCAGTGGGTTACTCGCCTTTGGGTGCTTTGGTTTTGCTGTCTGTCTTTGTAGGGTCATGGAGGAGAAGAGTTAGGATGAGTGAGAGGAGAGGTATTGCTTGTGTTACTAATTGTAAATGCCAGATGAGTTCCTTCTCTGCTTTTCTTTCCCACTGCAATCCATTGCCACAGGTGGTTTAAAGGAGGTCATGTTGGAGATTGCTGTTCTATCTCCTGACATTTAAAATGCAACCTGAATAGCGGTTAATGGTGTAATCCATTTTCAGTTTCAATAAATGGTTCTTCACAATGGGTGCTTTCTTAATTAAAATCTTAAGTTACTGTAGAAACTCTACTTTAAATTTTATAAATCAGGGAATAGGAGGCATGTGATTTAGTTGGTCTGAAAATAAATCCTTAAAATGAAAAGCTTTTAAGCTATTTTAAATATATATTTGGCATGACTTCCCAAGTACTTTTTCTCTGCCTTCAAAGCATGAATAGTAAGGTAAGGCATTAAATTTTAAAATAAATGGTATTTTAGGCAAAAGGTGATAGTGGTAAAAGTTTTCTGTGGGAAAATAGGTAACAAGTTAATTGGGTAGAGGTGAAATAGGATTTTTCTCAGCAGTATGCAGAAAAAGCAAAGCTGAACATGCAGTTATATTTGCTGTTTTCTACTTATTATATCTGTAGATGAAGTAGTAAATAATTGAACCAGACATATTATTTGGCAAAATAGGGTTTAATACCTGCAAGTAGATCTACTCTTCGTTTTTTCACTGTTTCATTGAACTAATGTTTCAGTTCGAGCACAGTCTGTCTTAGGCTGCTGGTTAACTGGCACACTGGTCTCTGTGTCTTCCTTCCTTGGGCAGCTCGCTGTGGGAAAAGTCATGTTTCAAGTACTCAGTAATTTGGCCCGTAGTTCCTTTTGATTTGGGTCCTCCATAGACACCATGGCAATTATAATGATCTTGTACTTTGCAAAAATATGGTTTTTAATGCTTTTATGACATCCAGCTATACTAGAGTGATAAATGCTACTGAAAAAGCCTGCGGAGAAGTGGAATTGTGTATTCAAGTCAAGGTTTGACTGTGTGCTGTAGGGATTGCAGTGCCAGAGGAGGGTAGGAGAAGCCTGGCTGTTCGTGCACATGTATGGCATGGAGCAGGGAGCCACTAAAAAATAACAACACACCATGATTTCAGATATTTAGATGATCATAAATGCAGGTAAATCTGCAAGGGCACGGGACTGTGGTAGTTTAAACAGTCAAGTTCTTCTGGTTTAACTGAGGACTCATTGCTTACCTTAGCAATCTGGAGATCCCGTTCCAAATACATTCCTGTGACCATAGCCGCTTTCACAGACAAAGTGTAGAGTATCCAAAATGGATTCTACATACTGTAGAGAGCAGCTAATCATAAATAAAACTGATGTATTTCTCTTTTCTCTCTGCCTATTTTTCTGGGGTTGTGTGAGGATTTTTTTCAGAAGATGTGAAGTAAACAGAGTCTGGTTAAGTTCCCAAAAGTTGTAAACTTTATATCAAGTATTCCTGATGATACAAGGTACCAGTGGCCATATCTTACATAAGGTTAAGCATATTTGATGTATATTAATTTGAAACATTATTTGTAATGAGAGCCCTGGGGTTTTTTTGGTTGAAGCGTTAGCGTTGCAGGTGCTGCCGAGCTGAAGGAGCCGAGGACAGCCCCGCAGTGAGCAGCTTATGGTGAACATCCTGTGGTTGATCGTTCACCGGCCGTCCTGCCCACGAGCCCATTAGTGCCTGTCCTCGCCTCCCGCGCTGCCGGCAGAGAGAATATTTCTGTCTGTATCACTGCAGTATTGGCTGCTCGGTGGGGTCAACAGCATTGGGTGCAAATTGTTCTAAAATCAGTGTTGCATTTAATATCATAAACCCGGGAAAGCTTTAAAAGCTGCCATAGACTTCCTCATAGAATTGGATTTCCGTTTCTTAAAAGAAAGATGCTTATAGAAAGTCCTTAGAGTACAAACCATGTGTCCAGTGTATCAGTAAACTGGTGAGGTAATAAAAACATGGGCATTTGAATTTTGTACATACCTGATACTTTGAATGCTTCGATGTCATTAACGATGAATGTCTGGATCACACCTCCTGGTCCATCAGCCTCTGCAAAGTGATCGTTTAAGGTATAGAATGTGTCCTAGTGACATTCATTTCTGCAGAGATCAGTATTAAGCTTATTATTTCACAACATATTCCTTCGTCTATGCATTGTAAAGCATGGTTCAGTTTATCTTCTTTCTCTGCCAGCATGCAGTATGAGGCAAGTATGAGCGATTGCAGTGTCATTATCTGTTGTTGTTTCCTTAATCTAGATGTTACTTCTAGACTTGGGCTTTTTTATTTGAAAGAAATGGAAAACAAAAAGCAAAAACTGAGCAAAACTGGACCTAACAACCCCAAACCTATGCTTGTTAATCATTGAACCACAGTTTGCTGGTTTTGACCCCTTTAAAGGTCAGTTTTCCTGTGGAAATAAGCACTGTGATGAGCAAGAAGGCCTGAGGAGCTGGGAGGTGAATTTTGGTTACGTTGAACACGGTGAGAAGAGGAATGCGCTTGTGAAACTCAGTAAGTACGGACACTTCAACAGAAAGGAATGTCTTGTGCTGCTAAAGCTGTTCCGTGAGACCCAGTGGTGATGGTGTTAGTTCATGCAAAATGGTAAATGCTGAATAGGAGATAATTTTTTTAAATTAATTACAGGTAGCGTGATGGTCTTGATCTAGAGAGAAGGGCTATCATCATTATTATTATTATTATTATTATTGACAGAGCTGTTACAGGTTAAGCACTTCGTGCTGTGTATTTGGTGGTGTCACAGAATAAAATTAACTGATTCTAAGCTGGTTTGTGCCCAGGCATGCCTGGTTCTAACGGACCACACGGCGATGCAAGGAGGGTTTCATCATCGTTGTTGCTTAATCAGTTGGGTGGCTCAGGAGTCCTTAAGGTTTGGGACTAGACAACTTCTTGCACACTTACAGCTCTACTAACTTTATTTTTAATGCTTATATTTTCTTCCAAAAATTCTCACTTTCATTACATCATTTCCTTTTTCAGTTTTGTCTCTTGAGTGGGATTTCCTATTCGGTCTGGTATACGTTTTGATCATCACATAATTAAACTTACTATGGTTTACAGAGATACTTTGTATAAAACAAGCTAATGGTGTTTTTTCTTTTGTGCACAAGAGCCCAGATAGTGTCCTCTCTAGTTTTATATATGTATTAATAAGTTTTGTTAATTATGCGTATCAAATACATGGGTGTCGTGTTCTTGTTCTCTCTTTTTCAGGACTATGTCCAGAATGTTCCTATAAACTGAACTTCCATCACCGGTAAGGAAATATTTTGAAAATATGGGGGCTGAATGATTGATAGATTACAGCTATGATGAATGACAAATAGGGGGGAAATTCGGCTGGGTGACTATGAACTTCATTTGTGCTGAAATAGATTCTGTTCTGGAGTCCTTATAAAGTCACTGGCTTCCCGTTGCTGAGAGTTAGCTATTGCTGTGCTAATGAAAATAAAACAGCCCTCGAACTGGAAGGATCCCATCCCCACCCGCACAGAACTTTCCTCTGCTTAATTTCAGCAGTTACTTTCCTTTTCTGAAAGCAAAGCAGTGTCCTTTTTCCCCGCTCTTGCCGAGTTTGAGAGCTGGAATGCCTTTCCTTTTCTTAAAAAAGAGGGTTTGTTGTGAGTCAAGTGACTGTGCTTGGAAATTTTAAATTTGAGTATTTGTTCTTCTGTGAGAATCAGTTATTAATATGAGAGAAAAACAGTGAATTTTGAACCTATAAAATCTGTGCATTGAGATTTGGTTTGTTTTTTTGTTGTTATCTATAATCTTACTGAATTCCACAGCTATTGATACTCAGTTTCCTGATCCTCAGATATTCTGAATCTCAGCGTGGCAGTGACTTAGTTACATGGCTCAGTAATTAAGCTGTACAATTGTCTAAAAAGCTTATGAAAGGGAAGTCTTTGAGCTCAGAAATTATGATTTCTTTTTTAAAGTAACACAAATCAAAGGTCCATCTGGATGGATATATCCAAGATAGTTAATTGGCAGCTGTTTGACTGAACTAAATACTTAAGATTTACTGTTGCTTGAGGAGTACATGTAACAGACAAGGTGTACATCCATTATTTTTTGCAGGAGGAAAGAAGTCAAAGCACACAGGAAAAGAGGGACAGCTCTACCAAGCTCTAAAGAGCCCAAAATTAAGAAGACAAAATTATCTTGCTCGGAAAAAAAGAAGTCCAAAAAAAAGACCCATGAAGGTAAGTTTAAATTTGAGACCTTCAGTTTTTAAAATATTCAATCTGAGTTTTGCTGTAGCTGCATACATGTAGATACAGATATGTTATTATGTATAAATATAGATATGTAACTTGATTGTGTAACAAAGGTAGTCAAACAGATAAATTTAGTAGGTAAAATTTCCCAGGTGCACAAAAAAGATAAATTTGGAGGGAAAAAAAGAGGATAATTTCCTACAGAGAGGAGAGCCTTTTGAAAAAGATTGCAAGGAAGATTTGTCCAGGAATTGGAGTGAATTCCCTGGGGCTTTGAGGGTGACAGCCTTTTGGGAATGCTGATAACCTTTTTACACCACAGACCTCAGGATAAGGTGTTTGAGCTCAAACTGATGGCCTTTGAACTCCTGCAAAAGAAATCTCATTACTTCAGTATTTGCTGGCTTTTTTGTGAGCATGGTGTGTGCACCTTTATGGCTAATCCATCCTGCTAGAAGGGTCCTTGGAAACAATTTAAGATAACAGATAAAAGCAAGATAAGCTTTTTCTTTTTTTCTTTCCAGATCAGGTTTCTTCAGAAGATTCAGATAATTCCGATAAAGGTAAAGTGTTTGAATATATCTTCTGTATTTTATGGTTTTATCGTGAGTTGTATTATTTCATGGTCATTTGTCATTGTTTTATTCTCTGGCAGTTTTAATATTTTATAAGATAAGAGTGCCATATGAGAACAAGCAGAGACGTGAAGGGTCAAAATAGTGACTACAAATTATTGGAGAAAAACCTGTTAGGAATTTTAAAAAGGAAATCTTTTAAGTTTAAGTAAGGAATAAAAATATGGGCAGGCAACAGAATGGAAATAATCAGAAAAATGAGAGGTCAGGTTGTTCCAGAGAAGAGTAGGTGGTGTGTAAAACAGCTGCATTATTTGCATGGGTCCAGATGTGCAAATCTGTGCTGTGTAAAGGAAGCACTTTTCTGGTATAATAAGTACTACATTTCTTTTCAAGGAATGATACTAACATGTACTCTGCTCAACAAATTAATAGATTTTAAATAAATTCTAGGCTTTAAGTAAAATCCTTTCCGGCTGCCACCTGTAGCACCCAGAGAGCTCCTTGCTGTGGGTGGTGACTTGCTTGTCCCCGTGTCCCAGAAGCGCCTGCCCTGGGTCTGTTTTGGAGAAACCAACTCCATCTCCTGGTGACAGCAGTTCCCCCTGCAGGCTCTCTGGAAGGGATGGAGCGTTTCTGCTCTGCTGTGTGTTTCTAGGAAAGTGCTCAGCCCTTGCGTTTCCCCGTTAGGCACAGGAGCACCTGAAGCAGAGCCACACTCAGAGCATGCCCTCAGTCCCTGCCTTCTCAGGAGAGCTCTGCTGGAAGATGGGTTTGGTTTAGGTCAGGGCATGTTTCTGATAACACGATCTTTTGGTTTTCACTCCTCCTATATTACTGACACAAAGCAGTTCAGCAGCAATCCATCTTTTCTGACAATTTCACTAATAAGTTACAATTGATAAAAGTTTTCATTCAAATAGAAGTGAAGTAATTGGTTCATTTTGTGTCATGAGCTGACACTGTGTTGTAATCCTGGGTACATGGCTATAAACCCTTCATTTTAGGAAGGAAGTGCTATGCTGATGATGTGTCAAGATCAGTGGTTTTGACGTGATTGTTGTTATATTTGGCCAAAATACTCATTCCTGATATATGAGAGTCTCTTTGATGCTGTATTGAATAACATTGGAAAAGGTTTTTGTTTTTACTTTTTGCAAAGTAAAGTGTTCCTTTTGTTCTCATGGTTACAATTAAACATTGCTCCTAGAATTATACCATCTAAATCAGAAAAAAAAAAAGATAAATTCTTTTCAAATTTATTTCATAAGCACTTTAATTTTTTTTACAGATTCAGATAACAGTGATGCACAGGATGGTCCTTCAGATGCTGACTTTTGGAAAGGTCCTCTCCAAGAAACAGATGAGAAATCACGGTTAGTCTGCTGTAGTGAACCTGTAGCTAATAAAGCATCCTGTGTCCCTTCAGAACTGAAAAGGCAGAGATTTTTCCCTGGGTGTTTTAATGAATGTTCTGACACTTAAAATGGTGTCACATCTCCTTCCATGTAGTCAACCAAAGTGTGTTGGCTTAGAGAGGAGACACACACAGCACTGGAGGAGACACCTTTGTCTCAGGCCACTGCCACTGCTGTCCCTGTAACTGTCTCAGGAGTAAACAGGAAGGGTATTGGAATGTATTGAGTAAGTCAGAAGGGTCTATACCAGCTGTAAATTCCCATCACAAGTCTGATGAGAAGTCTTCTGTTCAGAAGTCTGCTGAATCTTTCCACACAGAGATTCTCTCCCAGGTACAGAGGCCCAGAACTTTTTGACTGGTTTTGTTCTTTGACTGTGTTTTTTTTTTACAGGGAGGAGGAGTTCGATGAGTATTTTCAAGACTTGTTTCTCTGAAACTGGAAATGGATTTAGACTGAGTCCCTTCTTGCGTTGTCGAGCTGAGAGTCTGGGGATCCAGTGCTAATTAGGGACCAGAGCCTTCTCTCTGCCCACGCACCTTTGCTGAGGTCACTCACATGGACCATCCTCAGGACGTTCTCTTTGTAGAAGGCCTTGGGTCTCAAAACGTCCTTTTCCCTGTGTTGGGCTGTGGTAGACTCATGAAATTAGAGAATTTTTTCAGTTCGGTGCAGAAGATACACAGCACCCAAACTTAAAAGGAGGAAGGATGTAAATGAACAAGAATATAGTTTATTGATATTACATCAAGGAAGTTGGTTTGTTTTTATTCTAGCTGAAACTTCAGCTATTGTCAGATTTTTTGTAAAGGGGCATGTTGGAAGATTCTGTTATTAAAACCATACACTTTAATATATTCATATTTCTAATTTGTTTAGCAGGAGTTAATAGCCTTAATTGTATTGGTCCTGTAGACTTTAATATTCAGATATTAGTCTCTCTAAGTATTTTCAAATGCTGTAGGAGAAGTTCAATTTTTATCAAATATGTATTTTGCTTGAACTAAGTAAACCATCTGAATGTCTCCCATACCATCTGAAATGTCTCTCTTAGAAAAGTTTAGTTCATTGTGACTTTGGTTTAAATTTTGGTTATAATGACGTGACTGATAATTCCACATAGAAAAATCTGGTTGGTTGGTGAAATTTTTGACGTGAAAAATAAAGTGTGTGGCTTTTTACGGGAGGTGTACACGTGACTTGATGTTATATATGGTTTCTGATCTCCTTAGCATTGATTGGATGTTAATCCTTCTTTAAAGTGTAATCCTAAATATACAAGTAAAGAATGTGCATTGCTTGAGAAACTTACAGGATTCAGCTTCCTCTTCAAATTGCAAAACAACTTCAAACATGCTTTATTTTAGGTTTCCAAAGAGTCTGCACAGAAACAGTTACGGTGGCTGTTTTCTTTGGCAGGTGAAAATTACTTTGGATTTAAATGACAAACTTTTTTTTTAATTAAACTTTTGTGTTAATCTGAGGAAAGTTAATGTTGTATAAAAGATATTTTTGATAAGTACTTCCCACTGTAGATATATTTATAGCAAGTATTTATAATAAGTGTCTGATGTGGAAGATGTGACAGCAGAGATGGTCGCGGTGTCTTCATGAACACGTTCCATGCTCTCGTAGGAGTAAGTTGAGAACTCTTATTTACAAGCATTAATGAACATAATTACATTTTCAGCAGTTTGTACTTACATAATGGGTGACGGCACAAGGACACGTTTAGGGTGTCCTTGAGTAAGAAATAAGCGTAGCCTTGCATGAAGGCTGCTTTAGGTAAGAAGGTGGATTTAAAGGTTAATTCTCTGTCATCTCGCAAGCCCAGTGGAGAGTCAAATCCAATCTCCCCAATCTGCTTAGGGCTGTGCCGTGCGCTCATGGGGCCTCTCTCCAACCCAGCCCTGTATTTGTTGCTTCAAGTTTTGTATATTGGGTGTTCTGGATAACTAACTCCTTTTTGGGTCTTCAGAGCTGCAGTAGGAGATGGTACAGTGTACATACTAAACACGGCATTTAATATGGTTTGAATAAAGTTACGTGATTAAACAACCTTGCAATAGCTTTCTTCAGTACCTGCATTTAATACAGAAAATAATACACGGTGCTTGGGTTTGTGTCAGAATGAAGTTTGCATAAAATATTTGGTCCGTTTATAAATAAGGATGTGATAAGTGGGATTTTTTTTTTGGTGATTTCCTTTAATTTTGGGTGGTTGTACACAGTATCCATGTTTGTCGAGCAGTCTTAGAGAGGTATATACTGTGGGATTTCCCTTCTCTGTGTACGCTGAGGGCCCTTCAGAGGAAAAAACCTCTGGGTCTGCTCATTGAAAGGGAGAAGGACGGGACTGAGTTTGTGTCAGAGGTGTTTGTTGCAGGAATTGCGTTTGACATCCATCTCCTCCTAGATCTGCAACTGGTTCCAGTGAATGCTCGGATCTGTTTTCCTCCCTGTGGCTGCAGAGGAGCCGGTGATGAGAGACCCAGTGGAAGGTACGGGGTGGCCTCTTCTTCCTCCCCAGCAGGAGGGTTTGGTGGGGAGCTCGTTTCTGTGTGGTCTCTCGGCTTGGTCCCAGAGAGGGAGGTGATGTCAGTTCTGATGTGTGCTGCCTCTGCTGTCCTCGCCCTCCCAGGATTAAATCGGTGCCAGTTCATTGGTTTTCAAGTACTTTAATTTCCTGCCTCTTTAGCAAGGTGTGCTGGGAGCACACGAGCGTTTTCCACGCCTGTGGCTGTAGATCCAGCTGTGGACACACTGGTGTAATCTTAGCAAACCTGTACTCGTGTGCAAAGTAGTTGAGATTTTTCCAGTTGGAGGTGGTCAGTTCAAGAACTGTGGGCAGAGCCCTTTGCGCGTGGGCAAAAGAGTGGGCTCTGGGAGCTGTGGCTACAATTTATGGATTTATCCCTGGTAGTTTTGAAAAAACACCGTGTGCCAGGGACCCGCTTTAAGAGCTAGGAGCCAGGGAGCTGTGGTGAGCGTTGCTAAAGGGAAGGAGGTGTCTACCCTAGGACTTTGTGTAGTGTTGAGAATGAAGCAAAAGGACAATTCCAGATTAAATACACATAATATAAAAATCTAAATATACAAGTTATGAAAATCACTTTTTTTGTTTGAATCGTACATGTTAGATTTCACTCAGTAATTTCATATAAGATCTGTCAAAATTACTTATATTTTGTCTGGAGTGGGCAGAAGTTACATATTTTAATAAAAATGCTGTATAAAAATTGAGTGACGTGACAAAATATCTGGAGTGCACAGTTTTGCACCATTATCTTTTCTTTTAATTTTCCAGTTTTTAATTGTGTTTATTTACTCCATTAAAAATTATTTCCAACAAATGGCAAGTGTTAAGGAGGGTCGTTAAGAGAGCAATCTATGCTATTCTATGCGAAGCAGAAATCCACTGGGGCTCAGTGAAGTTCTTTCTAGATGGCTTTTCTGTGGCAGAAACAGTGTCTGAGACAAAGAATTACAAAATTATACATGTTTTGGATTTTCCATCCTCTCCACTTCCGCCACCACCTCCAGCTGCATTTTCAGCTAAAAAACAGAGAAGGAAAGTAAAATGAGTATTTTCTGTTAATTTTAGCTGCTCTAATTTCTTGTTAAAAAGATGTTGCTTTTGTGATAACACATATTATGTGTGTTTGACCTTCTGCAAATGGAACGTGCTTTCACTACTCTCCTGGGGAAATGGAATAAGCAGCAGTAGCACATGGGATGTAGACATCTGTGTCTATGGTGTAGGAGTGCTCAAAGGACCAAACACACACTGAACCACTCTTACTGGAAAGTTTCAGTAGTTATAGAGATATATATATACTTAACTCTGTCCCACACATACAAAACTGCGGTATGCAAGCCATGCGAAAGAAAGAAACTCTTGGATCAATATCATGTGAATCTATTATTGAAGCAGATGCTACAAAAACTTTAATTTGACCTAATTGTATAAGCCTCTATCCAACCCTGCAAGAATCCCTTTGTAATTACCCATTAAGGGAGAGAGAGACTTTTATGTTTGTTATCTAGAGCTACGGGTTCTGTTACAGACTCTCTCAAATGATGCCACAGATATTCATTGGTCATAGTTAAGATGCTTTCCATGTCACAAATTGCGTTTCCAGGTTCATTTAAGGTAAGATACCAATATTAGAATTAAAACTTACATTTGAAAGCTGTGGATCACCATGTTACTAGGTCATTTTCGACCCTTTCCACCTGCATTGAAACATGTCACATAATCAGTGTCCTACCCTCTGTAATTGGTGGATATAATCAACACTATGTTACTAACCAAGTATTTTATTTTCTTAGTTTAATACTGTATTCTGGTTTAGTTTCTCTTCTGAACTTTCCACTGTAGTGGTTCAGCAAACACGTTTGTTTTGTCTTTTGCCTACTGGCTGGCTAAGAATAGCCGGGTCAGTGTGATCTAGAGAAACCCGTGGTATCCAATGATTGATTGTACGAACCGACTTAACCAACCCGTGTATTGACACGGCCTTGATTTGCCAGGGTCAGCTCTGTTCCTCACAACCTGCATGGCCTCATCCCAGTGCACATTTGAAAAGATGCAAAACAATTGACTTACAGTTTGTGATACCATTTTTGATATGGAAAGGTCAGACCCTTCCTCCTGCAAATCAGTCTGTCCCTGCTGGTGTAAGGGAAAATCCTTTCCCTAGGTCAGCGACGCAGAGGTTCTGAAATACCGGGGATGTGAGATGGTCCTAACTTCAGGTGGGAGTAGAAATACCTGAGTCTCCCTAAATTTATAATTTAATGTTTATTTTAGAACCTTATGCTTAAGGGCATGGGATAAGACTTTACCAACAGTACTCTTTGCCAAGAGAGCAAATGTACAAGGAGGTTTGTGTGTGGGTCCTGCCTTGGTTTTGTTTGCTGGTGTTTCTGTGCAGTTCAGGGGCTTACATTCCAGTGTAAGGATAGAGTAGTCTGTTCATATTCACAACCAGATAGTACCCACTGATAAATTAATCTTGAGTAAGTAACATTATGTGATTAGTTGCAAAAAAAGTGTCTTTAAAAATTTATTTGGGTGGCAGTGCGGTGGGTATAATTTCTGTGAACATGTGTAAGCGCTATGACAGTGTGAGTAGGCCAAAATATTTCTTGTATTTTATTCCAAAAATGATATTTGACTCAGTTTATTAAACATCTCTTTCAAAAATCTGCTTTGATTAGACCATGTAACCTACAGTACTTTTTTAACGATTTTTTTTTTTAATTTTAGCCTAGTGTATTTTATTTTGAGCCAGTAACTCCCTAGTTCCACTTCACACTCTGACAGTAACTTGGTGGGTGGCCCTGAGTAGCCTCTATTTTGTGTGAAATGTAAAGGATACTCCTCAGACACTGATTAACAAATATATTGTTCAGTACTGGTGTATACCTTAAAGATGTGAAGCACACACTTAGAGTAAACTAACTTTTCTTTTTCAAAGCAGCTGGCAGTAAATCATTCTGTAGTAACCACACATGTTTTGTTCTCCTCTCTGAACCTTTTCAGTCCCCTCAGCTGACGGGCAGAGCTGGTGACCTGTCCCACAGGCAATATCCAATACAAATAACTGACTCCGTTTGCTCTGACACTTGAGTGACAGGTTCTCAGCTTCTGTAACACCATGTTCTCTTACGCACAGCCATGCTTCCTGTTTCAGAGCACGGGCTGTCTTAGGATGATTAGTGTTAAGTCTGTAGTATAAGAGAGTGTATTTCAGCCAAGAAACTGATGGCAGGGAGCTGGAGCCAAAAGCTTGACCTTAAACTTGGAAGAGAAGTGGGGATTTGCACTGCTTTTTTATAAAGTTCAAAATGCACTCTGTCCATTCCCATCTCTTTTCATTAGGCTTTTCATTTTCAGCTTAAACAAAGCACCTGAATGCTTCTGCGGCTGATGCCAGACAGAATTTTGATACATTTCTAGTATTTCAGGTGACTGAAGCATTCACAGGTAAGTAAGTGTTTAATGACATTCAGTTTTAAGACAAGACAAAAGAAAGTTCACATTCCCTTCATTTCTGTGATGGTCACATTTTCTGCCATTCTGCAGTTTAGAGAATGAGGTCAGTGTACTGGATTTGTTTAATCTTGACAGGTTACACCTCTTCCAAGTAAAGATAAAGCTAATCTGGCTAATTCAGAACTTGCATACCATTAGTGTGAAGTTTACTGGAATATTGCACTGTAGGTGCGAATTTGAAAGAGAGGATGTGTTGACTGCCTTACAAATATATAGAAATGAAAACCTTAGAAGTTACTTAACCTTTTTTGGCAGCTGCTTCTTCTTCCTTTTTCTTTTGTTCCTCAATAATTTTCATCTTCTCTTCGTACTCATCGGCTCTTGTTTTCCATTCAACCCTGTTGTTTTGAAGACCATCAAACATAGGTGTAATTTCCTTGTGAAACCTTGAGAATTCCTATACAAACAATTCAAATAGGAAATTAGAAATCCTTAAACACTGATGATTTGTAAAGTCTGAATTTGTAGAAATACTACTGCTTTGCAGAGAAAACATTTGCTTTTGTTGTTCTATTAAATCTAATTCAGTATGTATGCTAGATTAATTAATTGTGTTTGATTTCACATTTTTTTCAAGCACTTGTTCCATCTCTGCTAGTGGGTTTTCTGGAGAAGAGGAAGAATTTTAAAAGAAGTAGGGTGAGTACCTGCTGGTGCACGTTTGAAAGCTCGTTCTTGACCATGCAGTGGTGGCCTATTACCAGAAATACTGTGTTGGGGTAATAATGCCTGGTTGTGCATCGTCAGTTAGAAAAGATCTGAATTCTATACTGCACATTTCACTATTTTCCCTAAACCCACATTTGATAATTGTATGATATGAATCAGACTATAACCATGATACATGGTATTTTTTCATATGTTTATCACTAACAGGTTATAATAAAGTCCAGTATCCTATAGTATATTCCAAGCCAATGAAGATGTATCTGAAGATGTGAAAATATTGCATGTTGCTTTTCTGCATAAGATTTTTGGATAATATGAAAAGCTGGAGAGGGATTAATAATGGCATTTCAGTGCTATATGGAAGGTACAGGATATCTGTATTTCTAGAGTATTGCAAATTTCCTGTTCCCTCTGCTGTGCCATTAACTGCTTTCTGTAACCACCATATGGTGCATTAAACAGGACTGAAGAATCAGACTGGGCTTTCTGATTCAGTCTTTCGAGGTAGTAACAAAACCTCAGCGCCATCGAGTTTCACTGAGTTCTTCACTTCTAATGAACCTGTTTTCACATCTCGAATTTGCTTTGTGGGAGCAAGACTGAAAAATTGTGGTGGTTGTGACAGTTGTTTCCCCTGTGACCAAGAGTCCTGCCGCTCTCTAGAAGTTTTTAACTGAAAGAGTTTGTCACTAATTGTGCCATCGGAACTACAGCAGTGGCAAAACAAAATAATTATTCTTACCTTGTACACAAATGTGCACACAAAATCTATGAAACCAACTTGGAGCTTAGGTAGTTCATCTCCTTTGTTTCTGTCCATCATAGGCTAGAAGAGAACAGCAATAATTTAGATCATGTAGATACCATGCTTTTTGGTCTAGTGATCTAGTCAGCATCATGGACTATGGTCTAGTAAGGGGTTTAATAACAGTTAATATTGCCTAATACAGTTAAATTATGTAGTACTTACAATTGGTTGTTGCTGTAGCACAGTTCGTTCCAGGTCACCTTGCTCCCAGAATTCGTTTGCAACCATGAGGGCAACCTGAATAATCACAATTCAGTGGAAGTGTCAGCAGAAAGTGGTAAATTTAAATAAATAAAAGAACAAGGCTTTCCAGAAAATTGTGAAAATGTTGATTAACCAAGAACTGGCATATTACTGTCTACTACTTCATTGCATTGTTAACTTCCCTTCCGCAAAGAGAGGTCTTATTTCTTGCTAGTTGTGTTATCTCTGAGTAGTTTAAAAAGTTCTCCAGAAATAGGAAGCTTTGGTCAAACACAATGGAATTCCACTCTTTAGTCCCTGTAGAGGTAGTCAGTTGCTTCTTTCAAAAATTATGGGCATGCTCTAGCATTCTTAAGGCTTTTTCCAGCAGATTATCTCTACCAATATTCTGGTGCATGCTGAGGAAATGATAGATTATTGTCAACAGGGACAAGACACTATTAGCAACATAAGGGGATCTTCTGGCACCGGCAATATCTATTACTTAGAAGGCCCCACAAGCATCGTGCAGTTCTGTTTTGATTATGCATTTAATTGAAAGCTATTCCTTTAAAGTTAAGTGATGAGGTTCAGCAAGATGGTCAGTAAGTACTGAAGTACTTATGTACAGTGTCACACTGTATTATAGAGTTTATTTTTAGTGTGTTTAAGCTACTTTGAAATGGCACCAAGATCTACGGAATAGACACAATTAATTCAAATCATACCATTGTTAAATCTGTACCTGAAAAATACCTGGAAAATAGCAAATGTTGGATAGTACAAAAATAACGGAGTGATATTTAAGGGTAGCTAGAACAGCTGACACAATCAGGGATGCCAGTTTTAGCGGCAGAACAAGTAGGGGGGGGTGGAACAACTGTAGGGTGGTTGGGGAGAGGCATCGTGGAACCCTTATACATACAGTGACAGAAAAATAGAGGCTGTTTTCTGGAGACGCAGTTGGGTGCAGATACTTAAATATCTATAAAATGATCATAAGTAATTTTTTTTTTCCATTATCATGCACCAACGAGGCAGTAGACCTCAAATGCAGTATTGGCTGTTTGAAAGGTACCTACCTTGCTTTGCACTTCCCAAGGCTTGGTTATAGCAGAGAGGTCACATCCCGTCATCATCATAGCCCTTCAAAAGCACCACACAGAACAGGAGTGGCGTTAGGACAAGGATTAGGGGAAAAAAAAAAAAGTCTAGATCTTTTAAGGCAGTTAGGTACCTAAGATGCAGATAGATGCATGTTCTGAGAAGAATGTAGACATCTATTTCTAATATAAAATCATGGTTATGCTCATCATCAGGCAGCAACACCAAGTCTTCATTTACATTGAATAAAGAGTAAAATATTAACCACCTACATGATGACTTCTTTTTTGGTTGGGTCAATAGATATATATTTAATTGCCTCCTCTTCTGATTCCATTTTTTCAATTGCATCCACAATCTTTTGAAACATAGTTCTTTTCCTGTTAAAACATACCAATAAACCACATACAGTTTCTGCATTAAAAATTAAATAGAAAACCATATTTCTGATATTTATGCTTTCCCAGAGTAGCCTCCTAGTCACAGTAGTATTAAAGTGACACCTTCCTCTTTAACCCAAACTTTTCAGGTAACCTAGCACGTACAGATTTTGCTATATACCTGACAAAAATAAATTTCCTAACTCTTCATATTAAACTGGAGTGACATTCATATTTCTTTAGTATCACGTTTGTTACTTCCTGTAACATAATGAATTAGGGGAAGTGAAGCAAATACTGATAAATGTTCTTCCCGTCCCTCCCCTCAAAAATCCAAAGCAGCACTAAGCAAGGCCTGACTGAGAAGAACTTTGAAAATGTGTTTTGCTATTGCTATTTTGCATTTAGAATGAATGAAATAATGGAATTACTGTTCACTAAAATTTAATAACTGCTGTTGAACAACTTACTGAATTGTTTACTGTCTCCTGGCTTTAAATTGTCCCAGTCATAAGACATCTGGACCAAAACAAAAGGCTCCATATATCTTTAAGGAAAATACTCTTTATAAAAGCACAGTAAGTCAGTAATGTGGGAACAGGACGGATGATTTGATATTTGGAGTCTTTGGCATATTTAGTGCTGGGATCGATTGATTCTGCAGTTCTGTTTATAAAGCAGCATCTTAATTTCCATGTCACAAGCACAGTCCTGTTGAGTCTGACTGTAGTTTGGTACAGTATCACACATGCACACAACCTGACAGGCTACACGCTTCTGAAGTGCAGTGTTTGCTGTAACAAAAACCATATTTGAATGACCTAATAAATGTATACTAGGTATTATATACATCTGTGTGTTCTCTAATTTGAAAGCTTATCACCAATCTAAGAATGTCTTTTCTTTTTTTTTCTACAAAAATTAGACTTAATTTAAATATAGCTCTGTACTCTGCATATAAACAATGGAAAACTACAGTTACAAATTGTATAGGATTGACATTTTTTCAGTAGGAAGTGATACAGAATTTAGTACTTACTTGAAATACAAAGCCAAGTCAGTTGCTATTATTGCAACTTCAAATAAGTGTAGAACAGTTTCAAACTGGCGCTTATTTAGGTTCTGGAAGATGTTTAAACTCTGCAAGATGGAAAGTTTACGAATTCAATTCCTTTTATAACACTGGCTTTGGTTTGTACTATACAGGTTGTCTCAGAATAGTATAACAAAACTGGCCAACTACAGTCCCTAAATTAAAATAATGCCACAAACGAAAAATTATTTCATTGGTAAAGATGGCCCTTATTCATGGCTCATAAATGGCGAATTAACTGTGTGGAGGATAGTGGATCTCAGATGTTGCCCTCAAAAGCTGCACAAATAACTAAATCCACAGTTTACAGCAGTTGCAAGTACTGCGACTGCCACATATACATCAAAACCAAAGAAAACCACCTGCATTCCACACACTTAGTAAGAAATGGCAGTTCATCATTTCTTTGCAGTTCACGTTCCATACACCTAATTTTCCTAGACTTTTTAAAGCTTCACAGCAGAGAGTTTTTTCCCCCAGCTCACAGCTTGCAGTGCTGCACGGACCTGCCCCTGTGAGTGCAATGGCCTTTTCCTCGGGCAAAGGGAATGAGAGTGTCACACTTGGCATTTTCCTAAATGTCCTGGATTTCCTTCCTTTTTTCCCTGAGGGAAGAGTCTCTGTGAGAGCACAGGGCACAGGGAGGCTGCTGTGGAGAGCTCCAGAGATCCTGACAACCGCTCCAGCAAAGAGCCGGGCTCACTCCTCGCCACCCCACCTTTGAAAAAGTATATTGCCATCAATAAAGGTAAAGGTGGTTTCTGGGTTTTTGGGGTGGTTTCATGTTTGATTGTTTTGTTTTTTTTTAAACTATAAATCTTCTGGGGTTTTTATGATCATTGTGCTACTGGTTAGTGTAAGAACTTATCCTGTGGCCTCCTGAGGTCAGGAAATGGCACCACCACAGGGATCAGAAAATGAAAAATGAGGGTGGAAGCGGGTGCCTGCCACGCTGCAGTGAACAAGTGGGCTGGAGGGGACCTGTGGTCAAGCCTTGCCTTTCAAATCTCTAATTTCCCTGCAAAATATTTGGTAAAGAGTTGTAAATAGTCTCTTTCCTTGTAGGTAGGGCAGAGCCAGGTTGCGCTGAGGGAAGGATGGCAGAGGGCCCCGGTGGGCCACGCTGCCGCCATTTTGTTGAGCCTGAGGAGACGGCTGGGGGGGCGTCACCTCCGCAGCTGCTGGCAAAGGGCCTGCCGAATTCAGGGAGGATCAGTAATGGGAACTGCAGTTGATCCTCATGATGCTGCCTCCTTTGAGCAAGGTAAGATGTGTGGGGCCTGGCCTGGGGGTGAGGGGATCTTCTATAAACAGCTGCTTCTCTTTGCTCCTCAGCTGCCAGAGCCAGCAGCTGAACTCAGACCTCCTGAATCAGAGGCAGCAGTGCAATTACAGCATTTTGTACGTGTGTAATTGCATTTTCTATTTTGGTTTTAACATCAGCTGTTTCATGAGAGTGCAAAAAACCCGAGGAGTATGAGTGAGGCCCAGAGGAAAAGCTTTTCTGTCTTGAGGAGTCTGTTTCTGGCAGAATTACTGTTTCTCTAAAAGTGGACAATACGTTTGACTTAAACTTCTGAATTTTAGCATAATTGGACCTAGAGGAATGAATAAGACATGGTGAAATTTGGAACATCATAACTTGATTGGATCTTTTGTGTTCATCAGTGTGAGTAGAAGGCTTGTGCAGACGTACCTCATCTTGCAGTAGGGTTTTACTGTACTCCAGGTGATGCCTTTCTAAAATGGAGGAGCCGTGAAGCTTTGCCAGGGGAGCAGCTGACCTGTTGAAACAGAAACAATTCTTTATAATATTGTGGAAGCAATATTTTTGATTCAGGTTTTTTTAATTAAAATGCCTTCTGATCTGCACATTCAATAGTTTAATCTGTGTATCTTAACTATTGGTATGATGCAGAGCAAAAAAAAAAAAACCAAACTTGCTTGCCTTCACTCTTGTGACTGATTAATGATGGAAGTTGGAGAGCATTGGGTGTTCAGTGCCCACGAAAGTCAAAGACATGATTAGATGCCTCAAAACTCAAAAACTTTTGTTAAAAGACATGCCTCTGTTTTGTCTTGCATGTTCGGTTTTGTCGTTTGTTTAATCTACACACCTTCTGTGTACCTTAAAAACAGCCTTTATGCATCTTTTAGTATTTCTTGTGCGGCACGGCTTTTGAACTCGTCTGTAATGACCATGGGCCACATCCCCTGTGATTCTAACTCACTGTAAGTTAGTTAAATCTAAAGTAACAGTGTAATGGAGTTTAATTCCTCTAATGCCCTCGGGCTCCTCTCGTCCCCTAAAATCACCGTTTCATGGACTGCACAAGCGCTGACAGCTCCGATGTGCTCAGTCTTATCACAGAGCTCAGAGCATTCCTCTGACACTGGGCAAAGCTTCAAGCAGAGGGAATTCTGCATCAGACGATGGCAGTGGTAGGAAGGGAGAAATGTCCTATTGATGTAGGCACCAAGTGGTTCTGTGTATTTGGAAGTGTATTTATTTTCCTCCTTTCTTCCCTTGGCTAATAGCTCCATTCCTCAGATAAGCCAAGGTGGATTGCTACATGCTACCTGTATTTTCTGACTTGTGTTTAGGACTGTCATGGTAAAGCCTGATAACTTTTATAAATAGCTTCACTGCATATGACCTCACGTAGAGGGCTTTCAGCGAGGAAAGACACAGTAGGAAGATTTAAAACCTCCCTAAACTTATTTGGATGAGAGGCAGCCTGCTGAATAAGAATCAGCGTCTGTCATTCTCTCTCCTACGTCACCTGGAGAATCCCTGAGAATAATCAGAAAATCCCCTCATGTCGCTGCTCCAGCGTGTGGGCTGAGATGCCTCACTGGGAAGAAGCGTGTCCAGGGCCGGAGGAGGAGGATCTATTATTCTGGAGATACAGTTGTTACGAAACTGTACTCAGAAAATCCTGTTTATAGTCTTTTGGTACATGCAACATCCTAAGAAACAAGTGTTCTCCAGCCAGCACATAGAAACAGGCCCTAACATGAAGAGTAAGAAGGCTAAATGGTAGATTGTTCACTCTTCAAAAGAATGGGTCTCACCATGATATGTAATGTTGTGATAAAAAGGTAAGTTTAAAACAAAATGAAATTATATTGTTTTGTAACAGGCATTTACTATTGTTCCATAACAACAGCAAACAAGGGAAAAATCACAAAGAAATCCTTTAGAATATTTTCTCAGAACAAAAAGGGTTGTGAATGGGAAAGCTTAACCTCATGATGTGTAACTTACTGGCATGTGGACACGGGGGCTGAACATAATGTCTTAGCTCAGAATCCTGTATAACATGAGGAGATTAAACCTCAGGAAAGGACCTACATCAGCCAGTGAGCTGAGGAGGAGGGGGGCGGAACAACTGAGCTAGTCAGATCCTACTGTGGAACATAGGGAAAAAGAATGCATCTCAAATCCTGTCTCCCTTAAACTGGCCCTTGTCTATGCCATATCCTGAATCCCTCTCCATGAAAGTGCTTATGCCCTGTCTTGAAAAAAAGTAATCTGGTTAGAGATTTTAATTTACTTTTTTCATTTCTTTGTGGCCTCACGTGCACGAGGCTCTGCCACAATCCGAGCATTGCAAGAGCTTAAACATGAACTGCAGCTGTAGGAGATCCTTCTAAGATTCTGCTTTTGCATCTTGTCTTTGTGTTTCAGCTGTTGTGGCAAATGCTCTGAGGCAGAAATCTTCCCTAGGATAAATGTTCATTCATGCCAGATGAATATGGAGTATATATATCTTACAGCTTTTCAAGCTTTGACATGTTTTTTTCATTTGCCATTAAAAATATTAGGTATCCATATATTTGAGGATTTGTACTTACTTCATCTGATACAAGTTATTGGTCCCTCTGTGGTCAATGTCGTGGCAGAAAGCAGCAGCAACCATGGCAAAGGCTTCTAGATCAGTGTAGTATTTCTTTATTTTGCCTGTCTGTAAAAGAAAACAGACCATTCTGAGTGTGAGCCTCCCTGGATTTTCCAGTTGGAACTGAAAGGAAAACTAAATAATGAATGTAAGGTTAATATTAGCAACATTACCATCAGCAGAGTAAACATGGTTTGTCCCACATTGAATCCATGTCGCCAGTTATGGTACGTGATGTCTCGATAACCCTTCCGGACTGTGTACATCCATCTTGTAAGGACCTAGTACCAACAAAAGTGGTTAAGGCTGTGCTGTTCTTTGAAACAAAATGATGGAATTCCTATAAAATTGCTGGAATATACTATGAAATTACTGTAATAATGTGCAAGTTCTATGAAAATAATTGTTTTTCATTGAATTAAACAGGGAAACAGCAAATTGTTCTTATGTAAATATATGTTGATTTAATTCCTTCCATAGCTCACACAATTTCAGGATTAGTTTTAAGTCTTTATGACAAATACACAAATGTTTACTTAAGAATGGAAAATTGCTACCCATACCACTAATATTTAATATTGCCTACTTCTATATTAAAGTACCAACACTGAGCTATTTTTCTTCAATCTTAAAATAAACACGACAAAATAAATCAGACCTCAGCTGGGACTTTGAACTTTTCAACAACATTTATCTCAAAGAACAGTCGTATCCCACAAGTTATCAGGCCGTGCTCTGTAACAGGAAAGTCGCTGAAGCGGAATTCATACAGTTCTAAATCTTTTGGATCAGGTAATTCTTCTTTCTGTTAAGAAAAGTCAAAAACACAAGGGTTTTTTTTTCTGGCAAGAATAAAGTTAGGCAAACTTTTTTCTTTTCTTTTCTGTCTTCAGTAGAAACATTGCCTAAGGATAGCGTATCTCCACTGTCGCCTAAGGACGCTGTATCTCCAAATGCCTCGGGTTTCTGTGCAGACTAATGTGCATTAAGTTACCAAACACGACTGTGACACTGCTGGCTTTCTGCTCAAAGAGGACAGGTAAAAGGCTTGAATTCCTTTTCCTACTCTGGATTCCAACACAGTCTGTTATGAGCACCTCAACATTTCCTTCTTTCAGAAATCTCAGGTCATGGAATTTTCTCCTTCCTGGTATAAAATCCTATGGTTCTCCCACTTTTAGCCTGGTCTCAAGGCTGCAGTTCACCTTTTTCACAACCAAGATTATTCTTGCTAAGTGTTCTTCTTCCTTTTTGGATCTTATGAATAGTGATGAATACAGTGACCGAAACCAGCCTGTCTTGACAAAACATTTTTTACTTTTACATTAGTATCAAGTATAGCAACAATATTTTTTTTTAATAACAAAAGGCTTGCTTGCATGCCTACTTACCCATAGCCTTGGCTTCTTTCAAAGTGGCTATAGGCAAGCAAAGATTCCTGTACATTTTTTAACCTCTGAAGTGCTGGTGGTTTGATGCAATACGAAAAATAGATTATATGATCACAATGACTCCCTTCCACCCTAGTAGTCTGTAAATGATCTCCATTTCATGGATGAGGAAAAAAGATGACTCAACGTATGCGTGTATTTCAACAAACGAGGAAGTCTGAACATCCATGGAAAAATATTTTCTTCTCCCTGGGATTTTCCTTTACATCTACTCTGATCTGAGGTCAAGGACAAGGAAATCTGGAGCACTGGTGTTTTAAGACCCATTACTTTGTGAATCATCAGATCTAGAAACACCTGCTTTATCCCATTAGCTCTCTGGGATTCCAGGTCTTGTAATAGGATAAAGCATTTGCATGTAGCCTTGGCAGTGCAGAAGATATTAGACCTTTGAATTTGTGACTCCACAATGTTGAGAGAACTCATTTTAATTGCTTTTTGGAGATCTAAAAATTCATATTGGTATTATGTTTTTACATTTGGAGCCTGTACCCTAATAAACACTTAATGCTCTCTCAGTAGAGAGATTTTATAATGTTTTATAATGTTTATCTATTCATCTTTGCAATTCTTCATGCAGCTAACTTGAATTTACTTTAAAAGGTATGTGAAGTTATACAAGGTCTATGATGGTTTTTGGCTTCACCACATCTAAGCTGTGTGAGCAGCTGTTTTGTGGGAACCAGTAAAACCGTAACACCATTGCGTTCTGGCATACACATAAATACAAATAGTTTAATGAGATCTTTTCCCTATGGCTATGTCTACATTAGCAAATGTAGTGTGATAGGAGGAGTATGTGAAGTAGTTGGTGCTGGAAGTCAACAGATTTGTGTGTATTTGACCTTTTTTTTTTCTTCAGCCTAGCTCTGCTTTGATCCATTAACAGTGGGAGTTCATTCGGTGTTTTCCAGGAGCACATCTCTGAGCTTTGTTTCAGACAAAGTAAGCCAGTGCGTGTGCTCCAGGACTGCTCCACGAGAAAAAACAAAGTGCATTAAGTGGGTGCTTTTTCCTCCAAAAAGGCACTCCTATTGGAGATTGGGATACTGAGTTAGCCAGAAGACTGCACAGACTGGAAAAGAAAGTGACTGATTTTTGTTAGTAGTAGCAGAGTTTTAATTGATTAGATCAAATTTGTTTCATCACTGTGAAGTTACTGATCATTGTATTTGGACTTCTCTGCCTAAGGAAATGTGGGAAAATTAATCCAAAGTTAGGTTAGTTCCACTGAACACTCCTGCGTGTGCTCTCTTACCCAGAATGAAAGTGACCTTACATCAATGTTCCTTCTTTTGTTTTCAAAATTAAGTAAATTCAGTTCTAGCTATGGCACTGTCCCGATGGATATTTGATGGATATTTGAAGTTAAACACTTTTAAAACATTTTAAACATTTTAAAATGTTAATTCACATAAACATTTCTATATAACTCTGGCCAAGTCTAGCTGGTGGAACTGGTAGCTAAAGTCAGTTAATCAGGATTTGGCTAACACAGCTTTGTCTCTAATGAGGACATATTACTATCTGATATAAACACACTACCAGAATTTTCAGTTTAATGACTTACCAAAATCCTGATAAGATCCTTTTGATCACATTCTTCTAGACTATTT
>JAOXNH010000002.1:22381405-22402633 GCA_028566575.1 Bartramia longicauda
GGCAATACAAAAGAGACTTTTACAGACCTGATAGCTCTTGCCCTGTTTTATTTGGAAGTTTAGCATCCTTCAGAATATCCTGTGTCCCATCTCCAGAGGCCCATATTAATCCTTAACATCCTCCAGTTCAGGAAAGTTAACTTTAAGCATGTGCTTAATCACTTTCCTGAGTTAAAACCTAGAAAATTGACTTTGTTAGTACAATTTAGAACAGATTTTGTGGGCACAGAAATTTCTATCATATTAGAAGAAACAATCCACCTTGATGCCTTATCCTTTTTAATAATTTATATTCTCATCCAGCGTTTTTACAATCCTACATTAACTGTGAAGATTTCCTATTGAAGTTATAAAATAGCCCTTCTGAAAGAAAGGAGAAAAAAACCAGCCCAACAGTATGTTCACTGTTCAACAATGCTGATTCTGCTCTGACTCTCCCCAAAGATAATGAGACATGATTACCTACGTTTCTTATAATTTTAAATATTACTGAGGTTGAAGTAGTTTTTCTCTTATAAACCTTCTTGTGTATAGTTACATGAAATCAATAACTAAAAAATACTTTCTTTTCAAAAGACATTCATTTTCATGTAATACTTGACCCCCACCATGGGACTAGGATATCTATCTATCCAATACAATCAACTTAATTACCTAGAAATTATGATATATGGTAGGATATAGAATAGCTATCCCATGGTATGGAATGTTGTTTAAGCAGTTTCTGTATTGCTTGAAAAGAATAAAAGTTCACCTAAATCTAAAGTAATATGATAAAATTATCTCATTGGTCTCTCAGATTCTGATAATTTTATTGTTCTTGACCCTTTAAAATTTAAGGAAAATCATATCCTTTCCACAAAACATAAGGAATATGCTTCTCTTTTTAAAGAGATTCTCATCTACCAAACCTTGTAAAAAGCAACTAACCGTCACACCCCATCCACAGCATCTGTTGCTAAATTTGCCAGTTTTCTACTTACACAAATGTGAGGAATATTTCTAGAGGCCTACATTTTATAGAGTTAACATGCCAAAAGTTCACTGACCACACTGTCATCTTCATAATAGCTTTGTTTGCTAGTTAGTTGTTTCTGAGTGCACTGGTTCAAAAGGCTTTTGAAGCTGCTGATGTGTTGTATTTAGTTCTTTTGAAATGCTGAAAACAGTGTCTTATTATGTTTAGCTTTTAGCTTACCTTTGTAACCAGTTCTAATTGTTTAATTTACTCTGCTCTTTTAAGGTGGACAGCAGAAAAATCCTCTCTTCTCAAATTACCTGAAGATTATCCTTCAGTTGGCTGTCATTACATCGAATTAGTAATTAAATCACTTTTTCAGTGAAACTAAAATTACAGCTGTGAGGATAAAGTACTCAGATGGAACTATAAGGGTTCAGGGCTTGGCCAAGAGTTCCCTGACCAGCCTCGGGCAGGACTCTCCATCTTATTGCACCTAAGTTTACCCTTTGTAAAATGGAAAAAATAGTCCATCACTTCTTCCCCACCTTTGCACACTACTGGGATTTTAAGCAACGAGGATCAAGAGCTTTCACAAGTTGTACAATAAGAGCCATAATTTGTTAACAAATTTAACAGGTTCGTAGTTTTAAGAATAAGAGTCGTCCTGCTGAGACACTCTATACCTGACCTATCTTTTCAGGGTCATTAGGACTATTCACAAAGTATGAAGACTATTGTGGCATTTTTGCAATTAGGATGCTGTTAAATTGCCTTTCTGCTCCCATTTTTAAGAAGGACTTAAAGCCAGGTCCTGACTTAGCCAGCCTGATAATGACCAAGATAGAGTGAAAAGAAACTTTTATTTCCCTTTGTACCATGACATTCTGAATCCAGGCTGAAGGTTAGATCTAGTCTACCTTTTTGACACTGAAAATGATACATGTTTATCTCTAAATATCAGGTGCACTTTTCTTCAGCTGTCAGTTAGACTCAATGCTGTTGTTAAAGGATTTGGCAGTTTGCGACTATTAAAAACAGTTTGGAAGCGATATTGCTGCCCTTGGCCGAGTTTTGCATTTTAGCTGTATCACTATTTAAAACCTCTGTATTTTCCATGTCGCATGAATTCTCAAGTGTCGTCTTTCAGAAGAATGGACAACAGCCTTCAGTAAGACCCTACAGAGTATACCTATCTTCCCAGTATCCTGATTATGTATTTTATATATTTGCTTAATGTTTACTTAAATGCACATAAATGAGAATAATACCTGTGTGTTTCACTAGTAGAAAATACACTATAAAATCATTGCAAAAATGAAAGTCAGAATGACAGAATATTCTTTGTTTATTCACACCAGCAGCAAAATCTAGAAATGATCTAAATGAAATCTTCCCAGATCAAAAATACCTAAATAAAGAACAACTCAGGTTTTTCAGCATTTCTCATATTAAAGTAACATGCCCTGAAGGAGAACAAATAAATTTAAGCTATTTTAGATTGGACAGAAAATGAATTCTGATTTGCAGATGCCTTTTCAGAGAAACCTCTAACAGTAATTTCTATTCTTAGCAACAGAGTAAATTCTAAGTTGAGTACCTCTGTGATTTATGTTATCTGATACCTAAGGTTTCTGAGAGGGTTTTTTGGGGGGGAAGGCGGGTGAATTCCCACATAAGGAGACCATGGGTATGCAAGCATTTGCTCCATTTATGATACAATAATTTTACTTTAGAAGAGGAGCATCTAAAGTAAAAAGAGTGTCTGCCTTTTTAACTGAGATGAACTAGCTCTATTGATCAATTTGAAATCATGCATTTCTGCTTGGAAAATATGCACTGTCTGCATTTGTATCATGTTTAAATAAGACCTGATCCTTCTCCTACTCACATTGGCTGTAAAGCCCTTACAATGGAAAAGAATTGTGCCTTATTCTGATAAAATACATATAAACACAGTTTCTCTGTGTTTATATGAGTATATTATATATATATTTCCAAGCAATGAATAGTTGCAGAACATGCTCAAAAGATTTCTCCAAGTATTATATTTTCTAATATGTTATAGGTAGAGGGAGACTTCTCAGTCTTTGAGAATTTAAAGCAATAATAGTATCTGTCAGGATCAAGTATGCAGTTAACACCAGTAACGAATATAACCTTCCCGCTGGGCAGTCATTAAAAAGTTGTTCTTTCTGATTCCTGTATAAATATCTAGGTTAGATTCTAAATAAAAATTCTGTGAACTTCAGTTGAAACAAAAATAACAGAACTATTTGAGGTTTGTTACAGTCACTTCTATATCCAGTTGACCTTGTCCCAATTTTAGCTTTGTTTCCTTTTTCTGTGTGGCTTCTGGGAACCTGCTTTGAAAATAAAATCTACTCAGAGGGTCAAATCCTGAATATCTGACTCTGATAAAACTTCTAGCTAGCTTTGCCTGGCAAAGACTTGAAAACAGTTGCCTTTGCGCTCCTCATTTTTTTCTGAATCAGAGCTAAAGTTCAACTGCTAAGGCAAGAGGAACCTAGACCAAAATAGGATATATTGAATACAGTCAATTTATGCCAAACTAAGATTCATAATAATAGCAAAAGTCTATTACCAGCTCAAGCATACAGGAATCTTAATAGTAAATAATGGTTGCACATTCAATGTTAAGAATTTGGGAGAGTTTTTAAAGATACGAAAGAAAAAAAAAAAAAGTAAAAAAAAAAAAAGTAAACTAACTTTACCTGAGAATCTAATACTAGCTTCAGCAAAGTATTTCCAATTCAGATCATATGCTGAGGACTGGACTATGCCTTTAAAATGCAAGCACAGAACACTTTTTCCTGGTTTTCACTGTGAGATGAGAGGGGGAAAGGAAGAGGTAGTGCACATGCTGCTTCTTTCCTCCATAGGTTAAGGACACATTGTCCAGCTTTTAACATCGCACTGTACTGTAAAGCAAGATCAACACAGGTACCTGCCTCTTCTTTATCCCTTCTTGCCCCGCAGTGGGAGCATGTACTGCCCATGTTACCTGCCTGGGAACACTGAGAAAATCATTGGGTTTTTTTCTGCCTCAGTTTCTGGCTCTTCCTCAGTTTGTTGATCATCAAGATATTATTATCCTGACCTCTTGTGTAAAGTGCTTTAAAACATTTAATAAAAATGTTACATTTCCAGGAACAATTGCAGGATCACTGGTAATTGTTAAAGCAGTTTTGCTTATAAATAGAAATGATTGACAGTCTGTTCAATGATGATCCAGTAGGTACCAGCAAAGCTTAAATTTCCCTGTTTCTCATTTATGCTAAAAAAAATTATATTCTGCTCTGATAAGCTAAAAGAATCTCACAACTTATACCTCAAAGATCTTATAAATCAGGGTTTGCCCAGGGATATAATATATATCTATTGTGAAATACTGTAATAAAAAATCAGAAGGCTTAATTTGTAGCCACCACTGAATTGTGATGATTTCATATGTCGAAGATAGACATCTAACTGATAATTTCCACATAAACTCTTCCGATCACATAAGTGATCACAGTAGCTGAGCACAAACATTCATGTGTGCAGGTCTGTGCCCTGATAAATGGTGCAATTCTCCGTTAGCACAGTTAATTGCGAAGTGTCAAATGCTGCAACTCAGTGTACTGTCAGTGGCTAAGAATAGATCTTTTACAGCCTGACCAAGCAATAGCAAATGAAGCACTCCACAATGCAGACCAGAGCTGCAGTGACCTCCACAGTGGCAGACTGTGTACAGTTCTGCTGGCCATCCCTTGCCTTTTCCCAAATCAGCTGCATGCTACGGTACAAAAAAAAATTGCTGCAGATCATATACTACATCTATGAAAGCCATAATGTGCAAACTCTGTCTCCTGTTGTTTTTACCAGAAACGTAGAGGGAAGTATAAATTTTGCCTCCTCGTCACTTCACCCCAGAGTGATAGGCTCTTAAGTCTTATAGAAATAGCCACATCATTAAGCCAGGAAAGATCTGTGGGCCTGTATGTCCTGCTCCTCTATTCCGATGAAGGAAGTACATACTGTTTGTTTCTTCCAGTAGTGTAGCTGTTGATGTTGTGTGGGACTATCAACAAATACAGGACCGGATGTTATTCCTACTGAAGTAAATGTTAATACTCCCATAAGGAGAACAGGTGCTAAGAACTTGTGAAACAGATACTACAAAACATATAGCTAAATTTGGAAGAGGTTTTTGGATACCACCTACATGATAGAGCATGCAGTATTGATTTCAGGTTATGTAGACATTCATCTTGCAGAAACAGCACACAACAAAATGATTTGAGAGGAAGTCTGCAGGATGGATACCCAGTCACAAAAAATATGGCAGCAATTTCATGAGATGATTCATCACTAGATGAACAGTAAACCGCCATATTCAGCATATAACATTCTACATGTTGCATTTTATGTCCAGCAAAAGATTTGCAAGAAAAATGCTGACATACTTAGAGTTTTGAAAAATTATCTTCTTAAGCAGCCAACAGTATACAGAAAGATTCTTCCCAAGAGCATCATGAGTTCTAACATCCTTTAGAAAACAACAACTAATTTATCAAATAATGTATGCCAGAGGTAAACTATGTTCTGTTAACTGAAGTAGTGGATCGTAAAGCAATCAGATACACTGGATTTCCAACAAAAATGGTCTTAAAAGAATACTAAAGCAGCAAAATGAAAAAAAGTCATGATTAAAATAACTTTGATTTGAGCTACTTGAACATATGCTATATTAACAGTTTTGTTATACAGTGCACAAAAGTTCCACACAAAATAAAGCTTTTGCAGGTCTTACTTTGGTAAGGAGAAGTAAAAGAGAACATTTCTTTATTTCTGGTGCTTGTGCTTCGTCCACCGTCTATCTCAAACCCTAAGAGTGAAGAGGAACATGGCATAAACTAGGCACACAAATTAGCCAAACAAAGGTTACACAATATATCCTGCACACAAAGTTAGTGCAAATCACTTGAAGAGCCTAGTCAGAAAATACAAATGAGAAGTTGTGGAATTTAATCAGTAAGCCTTCAACAAACTCTACTGAGGATATCCAAATGATTTTCTTAAAGGTTTACAATTTCAATGATTCTGCCTGGATGTTTCTCAGATCATTACATTCATCTGTCTTATTTTAAGACTGTTCTTTCTGTCTTTCAAAATAATCGTGATGGAGATGGTAGAGCTTTACAAAACATTGATTTTTGAGAAGAGAGGGTGATTGAACATTTGCACAGATACTTTTTTACTTTTCATTCATTATTTTTCTTTTGAAAATCTGTTTGCAACAGAGGATAAACGTAGAAATTTTCATTTCAGATTGTTGACATTGGCAAAGCTATAGGAAATTGTAATAAAAAGAACTATGCAATGTTAACTTTGAATAGTAGTACTGATTCCACCTTAAATATATTGATTTCAATATTATTTGCTCTGCTCCATAACGAGGAAATATAGGAAGTAAGGATTTTATATAGTTTTCATACATTTATGAAATGTTATGATCTGTTCTCAATTATTAATTATTAATGCAATTTATTAAAAAACCTGTAAGGATCAAATTCTTTCCAGAATAACTGAAGTGAAGTCAATTCCAATGGTCACTGTTTTGCTTATCAAAGTGCAGAGGGAAGAACCAAGCCAAGGCCTGTTCCCCTTCTGCTCTGGTTTACAAGGCAAGCCTTAATTCCTGGAAGACTCACCTGCTCCCGAAGACATGTAGCACTACCATAAGTATTTCAAATACCATCTGTGTGCTGGGGAGCTCCTGGAAGCATTGGGGTCTCACTGGAACAAGATGCCACCCCTGGGAAATCATGAGGTTATGTGGTGCCTAGCTGTACTCATGGGGATAACTGAGCTTTCTGTGTTGCTTATTAAAACTCAGATTACTTCTTACTCCTTTTAAATGTACCTTTGTGGGTTTTTAGTAACTGTTCCTTGAGCATATTATCAATGTCTGATGATACAAAGTCCAGTGTGTGCATTCCTTTATGTTTAGTCCAGTTTCCCTGGGAATGTGGCTTGCGACTGTAACATTTGTGAGCTTTTGTGTTACCTATCTGCCAGCCCCTAGTAAACCTGTTGGCTACTTTTACCGAAATTCAGCAGAGAGCTAGAAGACTCATCTGTATTCATTTTCTACAAATCTCATGAAAATAAGCAGTGAGGGAAGCAAGGGTGACACAGACATTGCTCTCCTGGAAGGAAAGGCTGCAGTCTGAGTGCAATCATGGCTAGGCATAAGAGAATCCACGTAGAAATTCACCCTCAGATACAAATCATAGAAAATCAGGCTTCATTAATTCCACTACTCATGGAACTACTTGTTTTAGATAATATATCTACACTGGAAATTCATATGGTAATATTATCTTTGCTAATTTATAGAGCATTAACACTTTGTACACTAATATATAGAAACAGCAAGACATATCAATCGCCTGATCTAGCTCCCACCAACATCAAAGGATTGTTTCCGCCAAGTTAAGTGGGAGTTGGATTAATTATCCATCATAAACATTTATAATAGCAACATTAAACATAACTTACTCTTTAAAAGATTCAAAAGCAGAAACAAAAGGAGCATTTTAATCCAGCTTTAAATGCCATGGTAGATTTCATTTATACAAATAGCAGCATAAAAGGAAAACATAAATTCATATTCATAAGAGCATAAATGAGTGTACCATAAGTGCAAGTAATATTCACTTCCTTCACTACTCCTGCAACTTTATTATATTTTGGAAATGAAACTTTCCATTATGCTGGTCCTTGTTCAGTCACACTCTGCTTACAGAGGTGGTTTTCACCAAAATACAAGATCGCCAAAGTTATTCTGTTGAATGGAAAATGAATGTATATGAGGTATGGAATTCCATGACTTCTTTTTTAAAACATCTATATAAATTAGCATGAAAATTTTCAGACTTGGCTTTCATGGATTCATGGAAGTCCTACAGAGGCTTTGGTAAATGCCTCCATTGAGGAAGTATTTCATATCCGCCAGTAGCCTGCTATTCCACCCACGAGAGCATTCATAAGCTTTTGAACCTACGTTAAAGCTCAACTAAGAAACCATTAACTGTCCAGATTAGTCCTGTACAGGAAAATCCTGCATGGGGAAATGGAAATTCCATGGCAAGCTCCTAGCAGAGTTTCCACTGTATTGTTCTTGTAGGAAGAAAAGAGGGGTTGTGTTCCCACAGAACAAGCAGTGGTTTCGGTCCAAGGGGCTCTCACAGGATTCATCAGGATCTAGGAGCAATCACACATAAAACTTCTGTGTCTTCAGGTTTCATTTTGGGTCCTCATTTCCCAAAGAACTGTACTATCAAGGACTCTTGCTCTAGTTTCTAGCACCCTAGAAGAAAAGTTTGGGAGGTCATTGAAATTTATATAGATTAAATGTGCTCAGGGCAAAGTTAATGTCAGTTAAGAACTTCTGCTGGTACATCTGAGTTGCTGGTTTTGCCTTTCCTTGTGGCATGTCCTCAGTTTTATGAAAGAGCATCCAGAATAGGAGTAGTGTTCCTGAAAAGGAAACACTGTTTCCATCTATAGAATTTGTCTTGGGGTTATGGTTTTTGTATACTGGGAAGTGTTTGGACTGTTTAAGCCTACATTAAGTTGCTGATCATTGTATCAGTACATATGTGTGCTCACCAAAAACTTTTTAAAAGGAAAAACGAGAGAGGTTTAATTATAAGCTATAGTTACAGGAATAGTTTCCAGTCCAGGATTGTGCCCTGCATGGATCTTGAATGAATAGCAGGACGAGTGCGTAAGTTATCCCTCCTCTCCCCTGTTCCTGCTCTTCTTGCTTCCACGAAAGAAAGTGCATGCATCAGCCAGACCATAGTGTGCTCCATCGAGTCCCTTGAACTGGGTAATCGTGGGTACCTGGTAGAACGCAAGTAAACCTTGATAGAGCCTGACTAGTTGACTAGATCCTGATTTCAAATCAGTACAAGCATATAGGATTTTACTCAAAGAGCATTAATCACCTATATAAATTTGAAAATCTAAACTGTGTCTTGCTTGAGTCACACGGGATGTAGGTTCTTCAATAGGATTATGACTTCTGAACACAGACTTTAAGCATCTTAAGTAGCCAGTACATTTTGGGAGGTCCTTAAGGGGAAGAAAACAGAATGTTACAGAGAAAAATTTAAAATTGCACAATTTATTTTTCCTCAAAATAGTCAGGAGATGATCAAAATTGGATTACTAAAAGTAAATAATTATGAAGCTACACATGCATAAAATGGATGAAATCCTAAAGGCCTTACAAAAGTCTGAGCTTGCTCAAGTGATTTGACCCAGAGCTACGTGAGTGAGAAGACTGAGTTTAAGTTGAGTGCCAGCTATGACAGCAAATGAGCTGTTCTCATTGAAACCCATCGGAATTTCAGCACATTGGGAGGGCTGCAATACAATTCATCTTGTTGCTATTTCTGGCATCCATATTGAACCAGGAGCAGAAGGAGGTTCTTGGTATAAGAAAGGAAAGGAAAAGGAAACAAGGAAAATAGACCATATACCCTTTGGCAATTTTTAATTTGAAAAGATCAATTGTCAAAGTACAACTTTATCTGTCTGCCAGAGGCCACAGTATGCCAACATCCATTTTTATCAACAAATCTAAAAGAATCAACACGAGGAGCTGAGACTGATCCTCTCGTGCACAAAGAGCAGGTTAGTGACTGGATGATGGCAGCCAACTCCGTACGGGAGCTTTCCCCCTGGCTGTCATAGGAAACACTCTGGAAGATGCTAATTTTTGCCAGGCTGCAGTTGCCATAAAGACCTTAAAATGCACATGAAAATCGCCACAGTGTGGACACATTCTGGCCTGGGGGTGTTACTTTCCCCAGCTGGGGGGGCAGCACAGGGCGTGGGTGAGGCTGTGGGATCCTCTTTACTGGTGTAACTGGTGATACTGACTTCATGGCAGGACCATGCAACTGCAGCACAGCAAGGTGATCTCACCATCCTACACACCTATGGTCCGCAAGGAAACAGCGGAAGAAATGCACATGTATCTTAGTCCTTCAATAGCTTTTTTCATAATTTGATCAATCCATATGAAAGTGATAGAGACTTGAAAATAATCTTCTGAGTATTTATACACAGAGTCAAATTATTTCTCTTCATCTGTAATCTTCCTAATTTGTAGCTCAATACTTTTCATGCTACTCTTGAAAACAGAGGATGTTTCACAGTTCCAATGGAATTGTGCAAAGGAATAATAACATTATTGTTTCATTACTTATTGGGTCATAGTTTCTTACGGACTCTGGAACATGCTGCACAGTAGTTTCTTTGAAGAAGGAACGGGCTATAGAAGATCTTCCTCATGCCCACCTAAAGCATTCTAGAAAATGATCTTCTATATGACTTACATATTCATCTTTATCATGTGAGAAACATGCTTTTACAAACATTAGTTGTTCTTTATGTCGTGATTACATCAATTCTATGAAATAGAGCAGCCTCTACCTCTCTGGAGGGAGAGTAAGTGGAGAGGCAAGCTGGCAGTTACACTGGTTAATTTGGGGCTGGGGGGTTGACAATTTTGTGGGTGAACAATTTTATTATCATGTGTGCCCGTTTTTTTCAATATGCAGGACCAGCTAAAATGCTTATCATGGTTCCACCAAATCCCTGCCATGCCAAGCTATTTTTACAAATGCTAAATTATACTATTTGTACTTTGAGATAGAAAATAAGGATCATATTTTGATTAGGCACTCCTGTAGAGCTCGGAAAATATGGTGTATTTGTATTGATGCTTTTTTGGTTTTTTGTTTTTCTCATATTAGTATTTTAATGAATTTTGTAAATTAGACCATTAAACATTTTGGAGCACTAGCGTTGTAATGAATTTTAAAGTTTCTGTGCTGGAATAAGACATTTATTTTCTGTTCTGTCTCTTTTACTCTCATTTTCAACACTATTGAACCTTTTATCTTTAGTCATGGTAACTCCTATTTTCATTTAGGTTATTATAAGAAACTATAACAAAAAATTATTTCACATTTCTGGCACTTTCAAACATGACTTTGCTATCATCTTTCCTAGCAATTTTTTAATAAGATCACCTATTTAGAAAATACATTTTGATGTAGGAGCCTTTATCAGGAGGTTTAACATTGGAAACTAACATCACACAGTCATTTTCACTGCACTTTTAAAGGAAAAACCAATATGCTTTTGGTTTTGATTCTTTTCCATCTGAGGTGGTTTGATTTAAAAACGTAATGAGCAGTGTGCTATATTTTTCAATTTGTTTTAATTTCAGAAAATATAAGAAATACGTGTGCTTTGTGATTTTAATACATATGATGTCATTTGCCTTTGGCTTTTGTAGATACTACAGAAATCAAACTATTTATGGAGTAGTTCTTAATAGTAGACCATTCCTGAGCCCCTGTGATACATGGAAACTCCTAAGAAGGATAACTGACAGACGTGGTTATTTAAATAGACTCAAGCAGCACGTAAATGTCAAAAGTATTTATAAGGTTCCCCAGTTCAGCTCAGTGTTTGCATCTGAGCATCTCTGTCCATCTTGGCCGCAGTTAACATGGCTCACTCAGCTAAGATTTTCTGAGGAAACACACATCAAATGTGTTTTTTTCAATTGCATTTGTTTTTAATGTGAATAATTCTGTGGCCACTGTCTGGACATCAGAGATTCATGGGTATAATCCAATAAATTAATACTCAGAAATATTATTCATTTTTTCTAAATGCTTAGGTTGTGAGAATAGATTCAGTAGGTATTTACTGCAGGTACCTAACACAGCCAGGTTTTGGCACTGATCTGCTATGTTTTGGGGACCTTTATAAACAACCTCAACTTTTCTATTTCTTTTAAAATAATTTTCTGTCCCTTTTCTTGCAAAAGCAATTTTAAAAATGCAAACACTGAAGACAGAAAGTTAGCTGCTTTTTCCATACAGCTGCAGATTTTCCTGGCTTAGCTCTGGGGGATCATGAAACAAGTGGTCGCCAGAGATTTCAGCTTCTGGGGAGCGTTCTGCAGGACATGGCCAGTCCAGCAGAGAGGGGTTAATCTGGGCTGCCAGATGCACTGAAACCTTGACCATGAGCATGGGTTTCTTGGTAGCTTAGCATGAATTTCAGTATAGGGACTGAGCCTTTTAGTCCCATCCACTCGTACAGTTACCCCCTGGCACTCTTAGGTCACCTGGTCCTTTTTTATTACCCAGACTTTCACTCAGCACCGCTGAGAAGGGTCTGACTCTGTCTTCCTCATACCCTCCTGCCAGATACTTACAGACTTGACAAGGCCCCCCCAAGCCCTTTTCAGGCTGAGCAGTCCCAGCGCTCTCAGCCTCTGCTCTGTGAGATTCTCTTACTGCTCAGTGATCTCGGTGGCTGTGTGCTGGACTCACTCCAGCATGCCCCTGTCTTTCATCTGTCACAGTCTAAAGCTCCCCTCACCAGGCTGGCCAGCCTGACTACATCTAGAAAAACATTTCAATTCAGAATCACAGTCCTCACAAAGGGTTGCTAAAGAGAATAAAGGTACCGTTTTAAACTAGGTTTTTAAAATACTGTTTATAAAGAGTTCAATGTAAATTCACTCCTTAAGCAGAATGTCACGTCATTAAATTACAAAAGCAGGTAGCACACAGGCTGGCATGGTGCAAAGGATAATCTTTTCAATTCCATTCTGTCCTTGACCTCTGTACTCAGACTGCCACCAAGGGGAGCAGTTGTGATGGTGACAGTGTACACAGGTGTCCCTCACAAAGTACACGGAGCTCCTTGGCTCAGCTGGAGTGTGGTTCCACAGGGCAGCGGCTGCGCTTGGATCCACTGCTCTCTGCACACAGCCGTCACTCGTTCCCCTGCAGAACCCGCCCCAAAGAGTTTAATGGATACCCTGTTTGTAATGACACTCTAAATAAATAACCATAAGAAGACCGCAAAGCGTCTTTCAATCCGTATTTGGTCCAGCTGGAAAGGGATGCTCCATTTCCTTTTACCAGTGCTTTGAGACAGCTTTCTCCTAAGAGATAGACTGATTCTTATGACTGCAAATAAAATTGTAATTCTTTTAATATTTAAAGCTTCAATGTTGCAGTGTTAAAAATGTTTTAAATAGTATTTTGACTCTCATTTTTTCCTTTTTATTATAATGTCATAAATGAAACTAAAATAACTTCTACAATGAAAGCTCTTTTCTGCCATTTCCTTTGAAAATCTGATCTTTTCTGTGTGTTTTCTGTTTCTATTCCTAATGGAAAATATTGCAGAATTTTACAGGCTATTAATGTAAAAAATACTTCAATCACAGAAACACTGCCAGAAGTTAGCCCCTTCTTTGGCCTCTTGGCCAAATTCAAAGGTAGAAGACTTTTTCCCCCTTCAATTAAACACAGCTCCAAGAAATACATACTGACTTTTAAAAAACTTTCCATAATGTTCAAAATATGCTGCCAGCTTCAAATATCGGAATGGGAAGTCACATACGAAATTTATCAAGCTTGGTGTTGAACTTAAGTTTTGTAAATGTGTGCTTTACATTAGAGGTTATTTGCATGTTTATGTGTTATCAATATTTTAATAATTCTTTTATATTTAATTGTCTGAGTTTTCCCAGAATCCAGCAATCATTTGATGCCATTGACTTGCTCTACGCAGATTGCTCTCAGAGTCAGTTGGGCTCCTGGCCCAAATTCTGTTCCTCTCTGTCAGCATTAGCACTACAGGTCTGCAAGGAGTACGTGCAGGTTCCAAAGACCTGGGTGAGGATCACTCGCTGGGATTGTTTCTCAGCTGAAGCCGTAGCCCAAGTCAATCCAAATGACGAGTAACTGAGGCAAAGTTTACACTGTTTATGAGTTGACATAGTTGTGCTGGCATAGCTACATCTGTTAGGACTGAGAAAAAACTCACCCTTGACTTGCCAGAGCAGAGCCAGTCTGCCAGCAGCCTTCCGTCCCGGCTCCAACGCTCCCATCTTGCCGTGACTGCCTTAACAGGGGAGCCGGTTGGCCTAAAAACCTCCTGTCATTGAACCAAAGAATCGCTTTAGCTCCATCTGCAAAAGGAATTCCTTAATGTAAACTGTGCTCAGGCGGCTAGTACAAAATTAAATGTTTCTGATTTATTTTTGTTGATGATCTGAGATTATTTTAAGGTATTGTAATGGCCCTTGCACATATTTACAACTGATCTTATTAAAAATAATTAACAGAAGTAAATTGCTATTTGAGTGAAAGCTAGATGGGTCTCCTGTCTGTAAAACGGCTGAGGATAACACGCGGTAAGAGTAATGGGGCTGCTGACCCAGGGTGTCAGAGATGGTCAAATCTAAACAGGTTTTGATTCGTTTGCATGAGTGGCTATAGACTCCTTCAGAAACCTCTGCCATAGAATTTTCATGGATAATTGACAAAATTTTACAGGAATAGATACCATTGAAGGATTTTTTAGTATTACATCAGTATCTCCATATATAAATTATATTTTTGCTTAATTCTTAAAGTAATGAACACCGACCTCTCAACTAACAAGCTTCTGCCTTTATTCTTTCAAAATTGGGAGGTGAAAAAAGTAGGTGAATTAGTTCTCTTCATTCCTATCCTGCTCTGGCTACATGTCTAGAAAATAATTAACAGGTTTTCTCTAATGCTTCCTAAAGATGTTGAAACTATAGAACAAATATTGACTGAGAGGCAGCAAACTTGCCTGAACAGAGAAAACAATAATGGTTTATGTAACTGAAAGCAGTTTGCCAAAACCAGAATAGAAATTCTGGAAGCTCCGATTTAAAATTGATGCCAGAAGGGCCAGATGTGGTGCGTACACACAGCTGGGTATTTGCTGGCCATACGTATCTCCTGACACCTTTGCAGCACCACACAACAGTGCTCTTTTGCCTCCCTGACCATTTGCAGGGCCCCAGTTCCTGGCCCTGGGACCACGAGTTGGGTTAGCACCACAGCCAGCCTCCAGGAAACGAGAGGGAACTGGTCATGGGGGCCTGGGGAGGTTCTGGCACCACCAGGCTTTCAGAAACATCAGCAGCAGCTTGTGAGTATGATGTTTGCCGCTGTTTATCAGGGGAAGAGAGGAAAGGAATTTGGGGAGGAGGTGAAGGAAACAAGTTTGCATCTTGTACCTAGGTTGAGCACGTTGGGTAAGAAGGACTTTGGACTGCGGTGTGTACAATCACAGAGGAGGTGGAGGTGGCTTACTGTCCCCCCTGCAGAGATGGGGTGCCTCCCTTTTCCTTTGTTCTTCCCACACGTGTGGGTGCACATGTGCACACCCCTCCCCAGATGCGAGCTCTGCCTTTGGGTTAGGAAAAGAAAGAGGCATCTGCTGCTAGCGCCTGCCTGGCTGCAGGTCAGGGTCAAAGACCCCCTGAGCCCATGGGACTTACGCAAGAGGCTGTTGGGAAGGGGCCCCAGCCTGCAGCCTGCATCTCCCCGCCTCCCTACTCCCCCTCCAGTGCCAGCGTTGTGCCTCAGGGGGTTGCGAAAGCCCCAGGGCTACATAAAGCATTCCCGGTCTGGGCGCCCCGACACTGCCACCAACGCTCGGGCTCTCGGGAGGCTACAGGGACCGGCACTGTTTGTAAGGGACACTGCCGTGGTGGGCTGGGGACCATCGGGTGCCTTCGCTGCGCATGCATCAGGGGAAGCCACAGGATGCCCTGGGGACCTGTCAGGGCAGCCTTCCTCCCTTACCTGCTTGTGTGACAGAGCCTGTCTCTGATGCAGTTCTCTCTCTGTTTGCCGTTGCTGCAGGGACGGGATGGCCCACGCGGAGAGAGCTCTTCCCTGGCTGCTGCTGCTGGCACTGGCCTTGCTGGGCAGCAGCACGGCCGAGCGGGACTGCCGAGTAAGCAGCTTCAAAGTCAAGGAGAACTTCGACAAGACCAGGGTAAATCTTCTTTCTCTCCTGGATCTGTGCTGTCTTGCCTGACTCCTCTTCCCAGGCTACTAAATCTGGCATTCAGTAGCAGCCGTATGTTCTTGTTTTCATTCGAAGTCACAGACTGCAATACTGAGAAGCAGCAGAAGTGTGTGGTGTTGCCCACACCTCCACAGATGCTGGATCCTGATGCATCTGATAAAGGAGTACTGCAGAACCTGAGGTTTGGCAGACTGGTCTCAAACTGTATGCTCTAAACAGAAAAGGAGTGTAGTGACTTGGTTGTTTCTATGAAAAATTTCTGTGATTCTGTAAAAATTAATACTTTGGTGTTTTGGGGCATCATTGCTAGGAAAAAAACATTTATACAGAGATCTGTCAAGATCTGCCAGTTGTTATCCTCTTTCCACCAAATTTTGTATTCTAAATACAGGAGAACTGCAGATACAAATAAGATGCCAAAAAAATGTCAATTCTTTCACAAAGCCTGGCTGCAGTAGGACGCAGTGGGTTTGTGCTGTTGGAACACTAGGTTTGTTTCCTTGGTACAGCTTTGAGGCACGGTGTCAAAGCTCTGCGTGTCGCCCCCTCTGTCACCTGCCCTAGTTTGCCATGTCTGTTTGCAGGGGTTTCCATACGTCTGGATCTAACTGCGGCCTTTCTTATTCCCGTGCAGTACAGCGGCACCTGGTACGCCATGGCAAAGAAGGACCCCGAGGGGCTGTTTCTGCAGGACAACGTGGTAGCCCAGTTCACCGTTGACGAGAACGGACAAATGAGTGCCACCGCAAAGGGCAGAGTCAGGCTCTTCAAGTCAGTTGTTTGCTGTCTTCCTCTTGCTCCATTTCACTTAGCTTCTGCTTCGCTCACCGGTGCTCTGGCCCTGCCTGCTGTCCTTGTGCCGGTCACACACTGAATCTCTGCTCTTAGGTCTGAACGTGGTGTTTTTTCTCTCTCTGGCTGCAGTAACTGGGACGTCTGCGCTGACATGATCGGGTCCTTCACTGACACAGAGGATCCCGCCAAGTTCAAGATGAAGTACTGGGGCGTTGCCTCTTTTCTGCAGAAAGGAAGTGAGTACTTGGGTAGAGAGGATGCAGAACCACCTGGGGGCCTAGTTATGTTGTGTGCCCGTGCTGGGAAAGGAAAAAGTAGTGTTGGATTTCTTAAACATGCTTAGGACAAATAATAACTCTCGTACAGGAAAGCCTTAATGTGAACAGGGTAATCACTAATTTTTATATGGAACAGCTGGTTGGCTTTCTTTAAACAGGTAAAACATTGTTTATTACCCAACAATATAATCAAAGGTCACTGTTTGGAAAGAAACGAAAGGCAGAAAAAGAATTTTAAGTCTTGTTTTAGTTCAGAGCTTCTGTTCTCTCTGAGAAGTCTAACGTCAGACTTGGTTTAACAGGGAAGAGGATTTTGCAATTGTTATTTTGCTTGGTCTGATGTCTGCAAATGTAGGGATTTATCTGGTTTGAGAAACAAATATGATCCAGTATATTATTTTTTTTCCTGTCATCTGGCACACCCTACGCAAAATCACTTTATTGAGCCAAGTAGAGATTTAGATACTTGTTGCTCAAGACACTTCCCTGGATTGTTTCCAAGAGAAGCAGGTGGAATTTGGAAGTGATTTGAGCTCCGTGCTCTCCAAAACCCCATTTACAAAGAATGCTTTGGCTGCCTGTTGCTCTTGAGCTGTTGCTGGATCTCCTCATAGCTTGCTGCCGAGTCCTGTTCTCAGGGACAGGAGATCGCGGCTGACACAGACTCTGCCTTCTGCAAGCTGTGGTGCCCGCGGGAGAGACGGGGAAGGGAACAGGCAGCGCTGCCCTCACCAGCACAGTTGTAGTGCCAGGGGGATCTTTGCTCCTGGAGAGGAGGGTGCGGAGTTGAGGCTCTTTACTGCAGGTACTGGGTTCAGTTCTGTTAGCACAGGGGGGCCAGGGGAGCGGGTCGTTATCAGGGTACCTAGCCAAAGAGTTAAGAATGCTCTGAAATTGTCACTGTGTTTTGAGAAGAAGGTGTGTGATAGAGCTTGTAGCAAATACACTTCTAACGCACATGGCAACAGCATCGTAATCTTTTTCCTTAAAAATACAATTTAAATAACATCCCTGGTTAGAAAAATAATTATGGATTTGAGTAATTTGCAGCATGACTAGCACGACCAAAAGCACATTTAGCTTCTCTGTTAATTTTTTTAACTATTTGCTGCCTGACTATTGCCCTTTTTTGCTTAAAATAAGAAAACTTCCTTTGTACTTCATGGTAGCTACTGTAATACTGGACACAGGAATAAACTAAGAACCCATCTGTTATCATTTATAGCAATCTTCACTCTATTGTTTTCTTTACAGAGTTAGGGCAGCAATCTCTTTAGATTTACTGGATTTTACTTATGTCTCTAACACCTTTCCTTCTTTGCTATGGTGTCTTCCAGACGATGATCACTGGGTAGTGGACACAGACTACGATACCTATGCTCTTCATTACTCCTGTCGCCAACTAAATGAAGACGGTACTTGTGCCGATAGCTACTCCTTTGTGTTCTCCCGGGATCCCAAGGGATTGCCCCCAGAGGCACAGAAAATTGTCAGACAAAGGCAGATGGACCTCTGCTTGGACAGAAAATACAGAGTTATCGTTCATAATGGTAAGAACATTTTTTTCTGAAGAATTTTATTTCAGGGTTTAATGACAAAAGCACTGGGACTCTCATGCTTATTAAATAGCAGGTGCATGAAATCTTTTACTAAGTGGCTGCTTTTGAAAGCTGGAGCTTGTAAGTTATTTCCAACTTCTACTTCCCGTATCTGAAGGAGAGCTAAGGTGTATAGCTTTTTAAGCGGTGTATCACATCAGCTGGAACAATAATCATAGGAAGTTGTAAAACAATTAAATCAATGTAGTATGAGTAAACATAGTAAGGATAAACTTCATAGTTGCTGTAAAGAGAAATGGTGTATCTTTAATCACAACTCTCTGCCTTTTGCAACAAAACAGTTGTTGAAGGGCATAGAATGTATTTTCAAAAACTTCTTTGAAAAATTCTTCATAAAAGGCTTTTAAGGAAAATCAGAAGTCCTGGAAAGGGTACCTTATAGCAGGTCCTTTCTCCCAGGTCCACATGCCAACTGTTTCACATAGGCTTGTGGAAGAGAGATGTATCCTTCATACTGCAGTGTGACCCCACCTGGCAGTCATACAGTCAGGCTGAGCTTACAACGTGGGGAAGGACACAGATAAGCTCACTTGAGCTCAGGTATATTAGAAAAGGCAAAATGGTAATTTATACTACTTTTAATCAATGATCTAAGGAAAACGTAATACACTTCCTGATAAAGATTACACCCAGAGTGGGGAGTGGTAAAGAACAAAGACAACAGATCAGAATATTTAGGACGAATAAAAGAGTAGGGCACCCATCCCTGGTGGTGAACCAGCTGGACGCGAGCTCCCAAGGCAATGCTGCGGCCAAAGAGTTCGTGTGATCCTTGGGCACAGAGACCGAGGATGCAAAAGGTGAATTTCCAGACTCAGGTGAGACTGTTGTGCTTGCCACAGGCCTGCTTGCTGTGACACATTTGGTAATCACAACTGGAAAGGGTACCGAGGGTGAATTAGGAGTTTCAAAGAGGAGCAGAGAAAATGATTGAAAGTTTGTAAAATGTGTCCTCTAGTGAGTACATCAAAGACCTTGATCTTTTGTCAGCAGAAGGGGGTTAAAGGCTGCCCTGAGTGAGGGCTGTGCTTGCCCACACAAGCAAAGGGAACTGGATAATGAAGGACTTGCAAACATACGAATAATAAAGTAAAATGGATGGAACTTTAAACTGGACACATTCAGAGCAGAAATAAATAGCCATTTGTTTGACTCCAAAGGTCGTTAACCTTTGGACCAGTTTACCAAGAGCTGTTGTATGCTCTTCATCACTGAAATCTGTAAATCAAGATTAAAGGCTTTTCTAAGCGACATGTTAGAATAAACTGGGGTTTGACTGAAGGAACTTTTGTGTATTATAAAGAAAGTCAGAACAGATGAGCACAGTCAGCTCCTGTGGCTCTATTACCTGCTCATCTGATCTCTAAACAGAGAGTGAGATATTGCCGTGTTGTAAAGTAGGTTTGCTGATAACCAGCTGCCTGGAAGCTCTGCTGAGGTGGGAGGTGTTTGGAATAGTGATTAGTGACCTGGAAAAAGTGCCTGACAACAACAAAAATGAGAATTTTGTCCTGAATGAGAATTTGGAGACAAAAGACAGTTAAGATTGGAGGCAGTCAGGACTAAAAGACATCAGAAACGTAAATGAAATTGGCTTTTGTGAACAATGTGTATGGTTGCATAAAGGGCAGGATAGAAAAGAAACAATGTCATTATATAAATTGATGATACTTCCTTGTTTTGAATGCTGCATTCCCTGCTCTTCAAATGGAGTATAGCAGGAATAAAGATTTCTGAAGATGAGAGAATAAAATAATGAGATGATTAGGGGTGGTTTTGGATTAAATCTAAGATGACATGTGGATGCTCAGCTGTTGTGCTGTGACTTTGAGGGGGGGTGTTATGGTGGTTCCTGGCATTTCTGGCAAACCTAGACAAAGTAAAATCAGGATATTGGGTGAGTCCAAGCACTGGTCTGATTCAACATGGTGGAATCTGTGTTTCTGTTATTTCTACACTCTGTGAGGCTTCCAAGGCAAGAAATGTATTGTCAACCTTTGCAAGAAAGTATAAGCAAAAATCAAATATATTAATTTATTCCTAGTTTGTGATACAACTTTTTCAAATATCGCAGAACTTCTATATAATCCAATGCTTTTTTGACAGCATAGATCCAATAGTGTAATTTTAAAATAAAAGCTCAGAATGTCTTTTGAATGTTCAGCCTTAAATATTCTTTGACCTCCTAACCTTAATTTAAAAGTTGATCAGAGTGCCTCTAGTTAGGTACAGAAATACCAAATCTCCCAAGTTGTGCCAAGTGCTATGCTCCATCTGCTGTCCTCATGGCTCTCCAGGTGTTAGGTGCCGAGTGCAGTGTCTGAAAAGACTGTGTGAGTTCCATAACGCCTGTAAATGAAAAAGAAATGTAAAGCCAGCAATTTGCCTTTTCCCCTTGCTGTGCTCAGGACCTGTAATTACCCTGGTGTTGGCTGATTCCGGATTTTCCAGTATCACGAAGCCAAGTTCCTGCAAAGCAAGTGCTTTTGGGAATGCAGGAATGAAGCGGCCATTTACTGAAAGCTTCATATCAGAAACTCTTACAGAATTCATTTAATTCCTTATGTGTGGTTGAAAAACAACTTTTTGGGTTTTTTGTGTG
>JAOXNH010000002.1:22403644-22413685 GCA_028566575.1 Bartramia longicauda
TTTGTGTGTTTCAGGATTTTGCTCTTAAGGAGATCCAGAACTGTGGAAAGAAACCATGCCCCGTGGATGTAAAGTTACACATTGATCGAGTGTTCTCTTGGAAACCTTTCAAACGGCTTCATCTAGATTTTGGGTATATTTATCTGAGCTGTCTCACTCACCTTGTTAATAAACCAATGAAACATTTTAATAAAGTTGGATTGCAGGGGATGCCAGTTGTTTGTATGCACATCTGTACCTATGTGGACATTGGGTTTATTAGTAAACCGTTATCTTAATGCACTAGTTTGAATTGGTGACAGATGCCAATAATTAATTAAGAATTTAATCTTTCTTTTTTTAGTGTTTTCAATTTCTGTCTGAAGGAGTTTTAATTAAAAAAAAAAAAAAACCACAAACCTAAATTATATGTATTTGCTTTCTAAAACTTTTAATTTATTTTCAAATACAGTGTCACCTTTTTCTAGGAAATACCTGAAATCATTCCCAGTAGCATTTTAGAAAGAAGGAAGGAATTTCAGTGACCCTATATGTCACTGATAAACTACACTGTATGATTGCTGAAGACATAAAAAATACGCATCTTTTTTAAAAACCTATTTTACTACAAGTAAACATTTATTTATTCTTTATTTATAAATTAACAGGCATTATGTCCATATTTTTAACTTGAGATGGAACCAAATTGCTTATTCACTTGGTGATAACAGAGGTTTATCACCCTGTTTCCTACACGATATGGGTTACTCTGCCCAAATCTCCATTCAGGCAGTTATCTGAGTGCCTTTTTTAAAGGGGATTGAGAAAAAGAGCAGATACTCTCTGAGGATGTACATTTTCACTAGAAAGCTGGTCTCTCTTACTCAGTAGAAAACAGTAAAAATGGATCAGGTGTCCTCTTGATACAGGTTCTCTGTAACTTCATTAAAGTTGATGGCATTTATGCCAACTGAAAATGTACCCTCATAGAAATTAATTTGTCTGGTAAGTACTTATTTAAACTATTTTATATTCACCAAGTTCACCACCATATTCCCATTTATTTCAGTGTTAAGTGGAGAATTCAGTCCATTGGATTAAATTGTCCAAAATCTTACTGAGGCAAAGCAGCCAGGCCAAGAGAATTTTACCTGCAAGAATTAAAAATACAGATTTCACTCTTTTTTTCCCCTTCTCTGGCATGTAATAATATAACACCGTGACCCATTCAGCCCGGGACAGTGTAGGTGTCAACATCCCGCATGTGGCACAGCCGGGCCGTTAAATGATTATCTGGTGATGAAGAAGAGAGGTGGTGGCTCCTGGTTACTTCTCCTTGCAGTGGTGTCTGTGCCGGCCCCGTGCCTCGCAGGGCTCTCCGTGCAGCAGAGGAGGATTTCCTGGCACTTACGTCTGAAATGGGCAACATTGTACAAGATGGGATTGAGAGCAGAGTTGGCGAAAGTGAATAGCGTTATCCAGAAGAAAACTGATGGTGAAATTTTGAAATCTTCCGTGTTACTCTGGACTAAAATTAAAAGAATAATTATCATAATTGGGCTCCACATGATGAAGAAAGAGATCATCAGCACAAAGAGGGCTCGGAATAGTTTGTAGTCTTGCTGGGAAACCCGAACCCGATGACTTTCCGAGTAGGCTAAACCAGCGTTTAAACTCCTCCTCGATGCCTTTGTAATCTGCAGGAAAAGAGAAGAAAGTAACTTTCACTGACACCCAGAAGAAGTACTAACACATTTTCACAAGCGCAAAAGTAAATCTTGGCACGTGATGCTTCTGTTGTGAAAAGTGGCTACAAAAAAAAGCACTTTTACTTTTTCTCAATGGTTCCATTTCAAACATTCTCACTTTATTAGCATTTTTTTTCCTCTCAGCTGTGAACTCACCTCAGCATTAGTCAAGTTGGTTGTTCTGCTCATGTCTCTCTAACAGCCATAAATACTTTTCAGCATAAAACAGAGCCTTAATTGCTTGTAAAATCCCATTAACTCCAAATTATGACCTGATTTGTTCTATCTAAATAAACCCATTGATTTTTTTTCACAAATGCAAACGGCACACAGTTAACAATCCTGCTGGTGCACAAGAAGGAATGCCATCCAATTCTCTGTGGCCGCGCTGACCACATGAGGTAGGTACCAGGAGGAGGATGAACTTAATTACAGTAACTAAATCATTACACATTTTAAATTTGAATAGGATTTTACATTGTTTTGTGGTTCTCAGACAGTAATCAGAATTGCTTTCTATGAACTAACCTGAAATCCTACAGCTCCTTGAGTCACTGTGGAAAGCTATGTCCTGTACAAGCTGTAATAAGGCAGAGTAAGGGGAGTTTGGGAATCTCGTATTCACGGCATGTCATTAGGCACAACACTGAATCCCGATGGATGCTCTGTGTTTGGAAGAGGAAGGGCTATGAAATCAGGCATTTTAAAAGGAATTTAGGTAACTATTGTCATGCTTGCTAGAATATAGGTGAAACCTCTGCGGTGCCTGGTACCTCAGCCTGCATTTCAGCAGTTAAACACCCACTCAGAAGGAAAGTGGAAGCTGCGTGTTTAATTCACAGGTTTTGTTTGCAATGCTTGAAATTGTGGAGGAATAAGTGTAATCTAAGGAGATCTGTGTTCTAAAAACAGGTGCAGCAAATCAGTAGACGTAAGAGGAGATGGATTTTTTATAGTCCCACCTCCCTTTGCTCTCTTACAAATCCCTTGTGACTCTGGAGTTTAAGTTCAAAGAAAGCAAAACCTAGTTTTTAGTTATTTCAAATGCTTGACTCTTTTAGCATTTGGGAGATTGTCAGTCTTTAAATACGAACAGCGGATACATGGAGAAGTGTATTAAATACTGTATATAAACAAAGACAACCGTTGTGCTGGGCGGGGGGTGATGTGCTGCCCAGGTGTGGTTTCAGCTGACAGGTACCGGCTGTACCAGAGACTCACCGGGCACACGCCGCCTGTCCCCTCGGGCTGCTCTGGTGTTCAGTGACAACGGGCTGATGCCCAGTGACTTACGCTTCACTCCCCTTGGCTCCACGGCAAACCATGAAGGGAAACCCTACCTGTAAGATTTTGGAGTAGCTGATGACGATGAGTAGCCCTGGTACCAGGAAGAAAACAAGGGCAAAGGTGAGGTCCCAGGCTGTTTCTCCTGCGACGCTGGGCCAGACCAAGGTGCAGATCTGCATCTCCTGTTTGCAAAGAACACAGAAGAAAATCAACGCTCTGCCGGTATTTTTACCACAAAGTGCTCCTTATCTCCCTCTACGCCTACGGAGAGAACGGCTGCGGGCTGAGCCGCTCCGTGAGAGCTTCCCGCCCGCAGGCAGCGCTCGGCTCCGGTGCTGCTCGGGGGTTCCCAACGCCCACAGGGTTACAAGGAACCGTGTTGCCCGCAGTGTAAATATTGCCATAAATTTCGCATCAAAGGCCGACGGCAACTTTAAAATTGAAACTTATAGACCTCCAGCTCGATCAGGGGTCCGAGTGTGCTGTGGGGGCACTCCTGTCCGCACCTCAAAGGGCGGACCCCAGCGCGGCCGCTCCGCTCTCCACAGAGGCCGCCGCCAGCGCCGGGCAGGGCCGGGCGGCGGCCCTGGGCTCGGGGAAAAAACTGCTGGAAAGGGGATTTCCGAGCTGCGCGGGGGAACGCAAACCAAAACCCACCTAACCCCCGGCCGAGCTGAGGGGAGGGAGGCGCGAGGGGGCGGCTCCCCCCCCGGGGGGTCCCGGCAGCGGCCTGTCCCTGGCGGGTGACCATCGCCCTCCCGCCGCCCGCTCTCCCGCCCCGCCGGCCCTGCCCTCACCTGCCCGGCGGCGGCGGGCAGCTGCACCACGCGGAAGAAGCAGCAGAGCGGGAGGGTGGCGAGGGCGGCCAAGGCCCAGATGAGGAGGAGGGCGGCTGCCAGCGCCTTGGGGCGGCGGAGGGCGGCCTGGCGCAGCCGGGCGATGCTGACGAGGCGCTCCAGGCTGACGGCCGAGAGGGAGAGGATGATGACGGTGCCGCTGAGGCTCACCAGGTAGAAGAGCATGTGGCAGACGACGTCGCCCAGCACCCAGGACTCGGTCCAGCGCACCACGGCGATGAAGGGCATGGCGGTGATGAAGAGCAGGTCGGCGCAGAAGAGGTTGAGGACCAGGCAGTTGGCGGCACGCATCCGGCGCGGCCGTTGCACCAGCAGCCAGATGCCCCAGACGTTTCCCACCAAGGCCAGCAGGAAGATGGAGGCCAGGGCGGAGGTCTCACCCACACGCAGGGCCGTCACATTGTGGCCCCTGAAGTCCGAGAAGAAGGAGAAGTAGGTCTTGTTCTTCTCCGTTCTTCTCTCCTCAAACCAGGACACTGGCACCTCCCCGGGCCCCGGCATGAGCGTGGCCAGCGGGCATGAGGGTGGCCAGCCCTAGGGCCAGGGCTGCGCTCCCCACCACCACGGCGGCACCTGGGGTGCCCTCCTGGCACAGCCGAGAAGGGGGCTGGCCGCCATCCTCCTCCCTCCTCTTCCTCCTGCCTGTGCCGCCAAGGGCCCGGCCGTGCCAGGCGGGCGGTTTATGGGCCTCGTGCCTGAGTGGAACAAGGAAGTGGGAGGGTAAACAGGGCGCAGCTCACACAGAGGCGAGGCCGCCCGGCGTGGGGGCGAGCGGGGCTCTGCCCAGGCAGGGTGTGGGGCAGCAGCCCAGCACCCCCATGCCCACGGGCCTGGGGCTGGCCACCTCCTCCAGGGCTGGGCAGGCTGGTCCTGGGGCACCAGTGAGTGGGGGCTCAGGCTGCGCCCCTTGTGCGCAGCCGAACACAGAGGGATGGCTGGCAGATGGCTCCCAGAGCTCTCCTCGGGAGCACGGGGTAACCAGTGCTGCTCTAAGGCAAAAACAAAAAGAGGAATTTATCCATCGCCTCGTGTCTGGACAGTAGCATTTGGAAACAGCATCCTGTGCACTGCTCGTGCTGATCGGGGTCTGGTGTGGAGGGGAAATGCCATGGTCTTCATCATTGGGGTCCTTTACTAAGTTGATCTTGAGTTATGAGTTCTTGGGGAAGAAGCCTGGTAAATTCAGACATACCTAGAAAATAGCATCTTCTCTCTGGGCTCCCAATTCCTGGAAGCAGTTGCTGAGGTTGTTAATGAAAGAAGGCCTTTCCACTTGCACCCTTCATTCCAGATGATTTAGAAATGGGCTGGGAGGGAAGTGTATAAATCGTCACAGACGGGCAGATAATGTCTCATAAAAGGAGATAAAATGTTTTCATAGAGTGTGTAAACAGTTGTATAACGTTAGGGAGCTCTGGATGCGTTCCCTTGACGTGGAGCCAGCGTCGGGGCAGTTACGGGCTGGGCAGCAGGAGCTGCACCTTCTGCTGGGGTGGGAGTTGCTCCAGGTGGGTGTGAGAGGGACAGGGCGAGCAGGCGATGCCGTACCCCGCCTGTGACCCGGCCGTCAGCCACTTACGCAATGGCATTAGCGGGGATTCCAGATTAGTGGAGATTCCAGAGACCCCGTCCTTCTAAGGGACAATCTCCTAATGGGGAATGACAAGAGTGAGATCTTTCCTGGACCACTTCCCACCTCTTTGCCAGTGCACAAGTTACATTGATTTTAATTAGTGTGTTTTCTCTTGAGCTGTAAGTGGTTCTAACGATCTGTGCTGTCTCATCGAACAGGGAGTTTTCAGGGCAGCTTAAACGGGTGGATGAGACGCTCCTGCTAATTCCTGCTGGTTTCTTGGACGGTATGAAATGTGGACAGGTTTGCTGTTACGTGGGTGGATGCTGTGGACTCAAATGAAGACAATGAGAAAACTTGAAAAGGTGACATTTTTGGCAGCCAGCAGCAACACGAGTGACTGGCAATTGTCTCAAAACACATATTTTATTCTACATTTGCTGGGAGAAAAACTCTGCGCCCATATCGCAAAAGTTTCAGCAAATTTAATGGAACCACTAAGGCTGATTATTGATATTTATGGTCAAAGCTTTAAAGTCAAAAGCTTTTCTAGCCACAATTTCTGTTGGCTCTGCTGGGGACTGGTTCTGCAGGATGACTACTGAATCTTGAAATATAGCAAAGTCCTTCCAGTTGCCAAAACCTCACAGGTCTGTGACTTTACGAAGCTGACAGACCACCCCCGAAGCTGTGAGCAGCTCAGAACACATGCTGGGATTCAGGAAAGAGCCATCCTTAGAGGTCTGGTTGTACCGGTGTGAAGCTCGGAAGGCATGAACAGGAGGGGTGGGGGCAGCTGGGAATGGCAGCTGCCAATGTGCTTAATGCACATTGTGTTATGAATGAAATCTTTAGCACCTTTGGCATTAGTGAAAATGAAATTAGAAACTGGTCCTGTCAATCCAGGGTAAAATAAGCACATTTGAAGCAGAATGGGAGAAGGAAAATAGGGAGAGAAGCATCCAAAGCAGCATTATTGAAGAAATGAAGATATTTTCAGTCAGAGAGGAAAGGAATGCCAGAGCAGAGCAGAAGGTGAGAAAATGAGATGATGCATGGAAGTACCTGGATAGATCCATGAGCTTCTTTAGAAAGGATCACCTCTAGCTTTGGTCCTTAGGTGTGGATGAGAACCTTACTCACTTGGCATAAGCCTGTTGTTTGCTCGGGAGAATCAAGGCAAAACGCTGCTTTTAGTCCAGTGTTTGGGAGTGAGCTTCACACCGACCTGTGCACAAACCCCTGTGCCTGGGGGGGACAGAGGTGTGAAGAAACAGTCCCTTTTCCGTGGGGTTTTATCAAATCAAAGGGAGCTCCTTGCAGGAACAAAACCACTCTGATTACTCATGGGTCTAATGGATCCGTTATCTAAAAAAACAGTTTTCTTTTCCCTCCCATGAAGTACAGCAGCCGTGTTTGCCGTTGGGTGGCTGCAGTCGTGGCAACCATGGCAAGATGGGATCTGAGGAAGGGAGGAACCGTAGCCTGGACAGAGCGGCGCTGGTGTTACTGAGGTGGGTGGATGCCGTGTGGTCCGTGCTCCACGTGCGCTTACGGGGAGGAAGTGATTAACAGAATGCCTGGAAACCTGTTACGGTTGCTTAACCTGTACCCTTTCTTCAACCTACGAAGTGCTCTTTTGTGCTCAAAGGTGGTGAAACGTGGAAGCAACTCGGATTTCGTTCTTCTGGGTTAAGTGGAAGTTGCAGGGACGCCTGTGGAGGCGGTTAGCTCACCGAGCGAGGGAAAAGCTGCTTTCCTTCTTTGTGGGTGGGTTTTTTTCATCCTGAATGAAAGCCCAAGTCTCTGCCTCCTCTGTGGCAGGTAAGGGCTGTGTTCCCCAATACCGTGCGTCAAGTTCTATTTTTCAGATTGTTGCCCTGACAACGATGAATGTCACGACACATGGAGATAGTTCACTTATTTATTTCTTGGGTGTAAGAAATCTTCCCAGAGAGAGGGACCTGCTGGCCCGGGTGATTCAGGGAGATGGGCATTCTTCTTCCGTGTGGATGTGACCTAGTAGAAGTTTTGCTTTATTTATGCATCCTCTTGCAGGTAGACTGGTGTTTGTGTCTTTCCATGCAGCTGTATCGCAGTGAGTAACTAGTACTGACTGTACAGTCCCGAGCTTGTAGGTGACTCAGGCTGTGTGTATGTAACAGGGGTTTCAGCATAAGCTGCGACCATGGTTAGCTATTTTCCCTTTTGCTTTTCCATATTGTCCTGCAGCTGTTCTGCCGCTAGACACTGTTAATGCTGGGCTTAGAAGAAGTTACGCCATTGTAAGGTTTGTTTCAAATACAAATCAGTTTTATTTTGCTTTTTAGGAAGTTTCTGAACTGCTCACCCATTGCATTCTTTGGTGTGAGCGAGCTGAAGCATTTACACCAGTGTCCGAGGAGCAATGTTAAACTTCTGGTGCAAATATAAATGCATCTGTTTGTCTTCACATAGCAGCGAGCTCACCCACTCCAGCGCCTGCTGCAACACCAGGTGCTTCTGTCTGGTGTGCAGGACCTGGGAGAACACTCCTTCTGAGGAGCTGAGACCCTGTGTGAGGTTTATGTGGACTTTGTCTGATATTTGAGTGCTGCTGCACCTTTGCTAACTTCCAGGTATGCATAAGGTTACTCCATTCCGGCTGTCAAGCTTTGGTGCAGAGCCATGGGAGCAAATCCTGTGGTTGTGGTGTGCTTCAGAAGGATTTACAAACAAAACCTGCTCTAGTGGGAGATGTCCCTGCCCATGGCAGGGGAGTTGGAACTCAATGGTCTTTAAGGTCCCTTCCAACCCGTTCTATGATTCTATGAAAACCTGTCACCCTTCTCTTTGCTTTGCCATGGAGGTACCACCAGAGCAATATTCCCCCTGCTGTTCCTGAAGACACCGCACCGCTCCCGTCAGTGTTCTTTGCCAGGCGCACGGTGAGGGCCTGTTTTCTGTAGGTGTTTGTGCTGTTCAGTGTGATTCTCTCTCAGCACAACTGGCTCCACACCCCTCTGCTGCTTGTTATCTGCACAGTCAAACACAAGTGGTTTATTGTGTAGTTTGCCTAAACATCCTCAGTAGCGTTACTGGCACAGGGCAAATATCTGTGTGAAAGATGGTGATCAAAAGCTGGAGCAAGAGAGAACGCTGCACGAGCACGTAGATAATTACAAGCCGGTCCATTTGATATAAGGAAAATCACAGAGCCATCTTTCAGTTATTTCTCAAGAAGCTCTCCCTTGTGCAGAGACCCTCAGGTCTGAGGCTCAGTTCAGCTCTTTCCAACACACCACATCAAACCCGCCCCCTTCCCTTGCTGTTCACAAACGACATGGCACCCCGGAGCTGGGATTTATAAAGGTGCTGGCACTGGCGACTCCTTGTATTCATCCAGGAGCTCCCCACAACCAACAATCTTCAAATAATGCAGATTTCAGAGAGTTTCTGCTGGGCTGAAACCCAATTACTGAATTAGATGTAACTCAGAAAGACTACTGAAAGTGTAAATACAAAGTGCTTGAAATAAAGTAATTAAAGCAAAAAAAAAAAAAAGCTGTTAATTACTTAAGAACTAAACTTACAGCTAAATCTTAGCATTACGATGAGCTCCTTAGGCACAAAATTCTCTTTCCTACGTATGACTAGGGAGAAGAGCAGCAGACCTTTTGTTTGGTCATTTACTTTTAGGATAAAAAATAATTCTCAGTGTTAGGCTTCCTCTTGGCTTCTGAGGAGTGAAAAAAAAGCAGTGCTATGACCTGCATGCCTTGTGGCTTGGGAGTTTTATAACTGTTTTTAGTCATGTGTAACTGCTGACAAATGGTATTTGTGGCTCTGCCTTGGGAACAGGCCTTTCCATGCACAAGAATGGCATTTTGGTGTTTTTCAGCATTCGCCCCCTGATGGGGTGTAGAGACTCAGCAGTAAGGGGCTTCTGCTCAGGTTTAATATTTAGCAAGCAGGACTAAAGGCATTGGTGAAGTTCAGAAAAGGAGCTGGAACAAACAAAACTTTTTAAAGGTCATCACTTATCAACTCTATGAGTCTCCCTCTTCAGAACCAGCTTCTAATGAGAGCGTAGTTTTTGCTAAATTGGGAAAGCCTCAGAAGTATGGAAGAGGAGACTGCTGACCCGTAGCAGGCAAACTCATTTCATCTATAATACATAAAAGATCAGAATTTCCTTTCACAGAAACTATGCCGAGTGTGCAACTGGGAATAGAATAGTAGCTGATTAATGCATTGTTAAAAGACAACTAACTTAAACTTCCAAAAGTAGTTTAATTAGAGATTAAAATTATTAGACTGCAGTGAGGGGCAGAGTTACTGCCAGTTTTGCAGCAAAGCATGACAGAATACCAGCCAGCCACCAGAAGCCGTGGAGCAGAGAGAGACAGACCTGGGGTATTTCACTGTCCTCAGCAAACCATAAGAAAAATTTGCTGCTTTTAGAAGTTTAACTAATGTATCTTTGTAAAATTTCCTCACTTCAAGGATTTTTGGGGAAGGAATGGCTTGTTGGACTTCACCACAGGTGCAAGGAGCAAAATGCAAGGAGCAGATCCAGGTTTACAGGAGGTGCTATAGAGGAAAATAACACCGTGAT
>JAOXNH010000002.1:22414438-22425075 GCA_028566575.1 Bartramia longicauda
GCAGCTGCTTCGGATCGATGTTTTCAACAGGAATCTTAAGCAGCAAAGACCACCCCACACCTCTTCTTTTTAAAGACCTCTTAACCTCCTGAGTTTTAGAGTATCAAGACAGTGAGACATTACACAAGTATGTGATACACGTAATACCTGTATCTATCCACTATACATGCACCCCATGCATACATAAATATATATATATGGTGCACCTATTAAGCTGCAATACATTTTTGGCCTGTTGCTGTCAGTTGAGGTACAAACCCAGTCGTCAGGAATCGCCAACCAAGAACTGGATGTGCCAAACGTGAAACAAAGCCTGATACAATGGGTCTGCTTTTACTGTTCTCACTTTTAATAGTGCAAAAAGATAAGTCAGTAGTTCACTATTTTAAGGTATTCCTCATTCTAAAAATACTTCTACTTGCAACCAAGGATGCAGTAGCTGTTCTTTTTGCAAAAACGTCAGGTAAAACGTTTGAGGCCAAATAAATTACTATAATGGTTTTGTGGAACAGAGATATAAAATAGAAGTCCTTCATACAACCGTAAGAAAAAAGCTTTAAGGAGCTGTGTTGCCTTTGCAGAAGAGCATACCGGCAGCGTGGCTAAAGCAAACACAGTCCGTTTGGAGCTCAGGCTGTGCAGAAGTCAATATGTGCGAGGAGCTCTCTGTGCTGGCTCGTTGGGTACTGCGCTTTGCATCTGGGGCACTCGAGGAAACTTTCATCCAGAATGCTGGAATGTTTCCGGGAAGGACTTTGGTCACACGTGGTCAGCTTCTCCTCAAATGCAGCTTGCAGGTCTGTGTGGGGTTCCATGTAGCCAGATTCCTGGAGTTTCTGCAAAAGGGGAGGCTTCACTGTGAGACTGGGGAGTGCACTGACCAAATACTGTAGCAAAAAAATATTAGTTTGATGGCACACGAGACTTGTGTGTGTGTCACAGCACTAAGGGCAGAATTTTAAGATGGGTAAATGCAGTTACGCTACTCGTGTTAATAACAGAGGGCCTGTTGTACAATTCTACCACCACATTTAAATTGGATTGTGTGTAGCTTTTCTGCGGGCTATTTAAGACAGGTTTCCCCACAACGTCTGACTGGGAATCCTTCCCCAACCATCTTCCTCACCACTCACACAATATTCCTTAATAAAACAATGCCTCAGACCTGATGTAAAGAAGGACACAGGTGTTAGATTTCCATTTTGATTCTCATTTAAATTAGTCCAGAGATGCAGTTTTGACAACCCTGTTCAGTAAGGTATCTTGTAAGATCAGGCTGTAAGGGCCTACAGGGAGTAGCTGATGACATTAACAGAAGACTCACTACACGTGAAATCAGATTCTAGTGGAAAGATGTACATTTATACAAAACCCCAGCCTAAATCCACCTGCAAGTTACTCAGTACGTACCAGAAGCTCCAGACGGGTTATTTGCTCCCTGGCCTTATGCAGTTCCTTAAGGACTTTGTTTAACTGATGCTGCAAGTTCTGGCGATCGAGCTTCTCATTCTCAAAGTCTGTGGTGCACATCTGGATCTGGCAACCCCCCAGAGTTAAAATTGAAGAATTAAAATCAGTATTAAAAATTGGGAGGGAGAAGGGGGGAGAGGGAGGCTGGTAGAAGTGTTTTCCCTTTAAATATATGAAGTTTTACTCTGCAATCACATCCTAAAATGGGATTTAACACTACTCACCCAGGCCGAGCAAATAAATGTAACCTTTTTTTTCAAAAACATCAATTAGAGCTGTAAGAATCTACTTGGAAAAAATGGCAGTGCAATTATTTGTACAACTTTATCAAGAGCATACTACAAAACCTCAATGGGCCAACTGGTTGTAGGATGCTTCCCAGAGCTAATTTGAGGCTGTGCAGTTGAAGAAGTGATCGTGGAGAAAGCCTCAGGTTTGATCACACCCTTTTATCTGTAATAGGTTACAGATTTTCCACAACAGATGCATCAACATTTTTAGAAGCATCAAGAGATTATTTACAGCTGAATATTCAAATTTAATATTACTTCATTTAACATATTGCTCATTGTTAAATTTGAAAAGTTAGTCTAAAAGCCTTTGTGCATAATACAGGTTAAGTGTCAGCATCTTGGTGTGTAATTCAGTACCTGTTGTTCCAGTAACGCTGTCCTAGTGTGCTCCTCCTGCTGCTTGAGCAGTGATTTATGAAGAAGTTGTACCTACAAGGCAGAAAAACATTTCTAATAGAGAACTTCCGTGTACAACAGTTAATAAGCTTAACAAATAATGAATCTAAAAAGAGGTGGAAGTAAACTTTTATATTCCAATACAAAAACATTTGCCTTTTACGCAACAGCCAGATCTAATTTGGATCTCTATGTCTCTGGGGCAAACCTCAGGGAGCTCTTATCATTGCCCTGAGCAGGGGGAACGTGGGATGGTGTTATAGTTCAGGAAAGTTCAGTTTGATTATTTTAAGTGATTGCTAGGATGCAGACAAAAATATACAGGCAAAATTTAGCAGAGCAATTGAGTGAGGGTCCTTGCTGAGTAAGTACCACTTTTCAGATCTCCTGACTCATTGCTAATGATCTTAAACCTCCAAGTGCATCCACTTACCTGACATAAAAGATCTTCAGACTTTTTCTTTTCTTCTCTGAGCTGTCCTTTAAGAGTTTCATTTTCTTGTTTTAGTCTCTGCACTTCTTTAATTTTATTTTCATTTTCTAGAGTCTTCATTTCAGCAACCCGTTGCGACTGCAATAAGTCATTTAAACTCATTATTTCCTGTTGGTTTTCTTCATACTTCTTTTGGAATTCATTAAGTTCGGATCTCAATCGGGTTACAGCACGTCTTTCAGTCTCAAGATCACTCTTAGCAGTTAGTAACAGCTGGTCATAGTATTTCTGCTTTTCCTCTTGCAGATGACCTTAATAAGGCAGAAATAATTGAGATAGTAATGGGGGGGAATAACTTAAAAATCAGCACACCAAATCCTTGCTGGGATTTTAAGGTATATTGATAGAAACTGGCATTCTAAGTCATTACCCAGCTCAGGTTGGCACCAAACTTCAGTTAAAACAGCTTCCAGTACTCTTAATGGAGTAAAGTCTCCTTCCCACCAAAGGGTGGGCTCTTCCTCACCAAAGTCAGACCATCTTCTTCAAATTGCAAAGAAAAGGGACTAGGAGAGTTTTATTGATAAAAAATGCCTGCTTCTTGGCTAGTGACTGTTCCTTAAACAAGAATTGGAAAAATTTCTGCTTGTTGACACAATGAAAGTTTTGTAAGTAGGAAAGAAAAAAGAGGCAGCCTGTAGAAATTCAGCAGTAATACAAAATGTACTTAAAAGCAGAACAAGGAGTGCAGAACTTCACAGGCTTTGCTGATTTTTAGCACTGTAAATTTCTTCACTTTGATCCTTTTCCTATCGAAGGCTTCCCCTCATTCTCCAAAGTGCAGTTTACTGGGCAAAGTTTCTTGCTTGACTGTTCTTCCTCCCCTCCACTGAGCGAAGCCTTACCCTCTCATTAGCAATACTCCTTTAGAGGGTGGGAGGACCTTCAGAGAAATACCAAATTTTTCCTTGGAAAGCGTTGTCATATCTACTTCCAACTCATACTGGTGGGTTCTGAGAAACTCCCACCTCTGCTACTGCCCAGCCACCTGGAGAAGGGAACTCCTGTCGGACCCTTATTCCTCATCTCCTGCTGCTCCAACTGCAAAGCTCTGGCTGCAGGAACTCTGAGTTTGACAACAGGAAAAGCAAGCCAGCTCCTTCTGGTTCTTCCGTTCAGTGTGATTTTAACTTTGAGTTGTGCCTGACCAGCACGTGCAATAATCTGAGCACACGGGGCTGAAGGGGTGCTCGTTATTGAGGAGGTAACCAGCAGGGAATGAGCTGGTGGTGGCCACATCCCTCTTGTGAAACACCGTTCTGCATCCATGCCAAAACCTGCCACAGGTTTTAGTGCCCTGTAACAACTCCTCAGGCGAGTAAAGAACGTGGCAGTCTTGAGTTATTTTTATAATATTTATTTAAATAAAAACCAAGCCCCTGATCCACGCCTAGCTCATAAATCCATTATGCAGGTTGGAAGCACACTTTGAAGGATGGGAGACGTACGTATGTTTGCCTCAACACTTTCTGCAAACAGAAAGGTTGCTAATAGAGTGTCAAGGCTGTTAAAAATCATCTTTGAAGTAGATAAGAACATGAAATACCATCGATGACGTAACATAGCTGAGTAACAGGAAGCAAAGAAATTTTACTTAACCAAGTTTTGCCATTAAGGAACCAAAATATTGAGAAGAAAGTCTTGATTTTGTTTAATTGTGCTATAGTTTGTTTTCAGAAAATTTTTTCTACAGATAATTATGGTTCGGGTCACTTGTGGGGAAAAAAATAGAGTCGATACCTTCTGAACTGAATTCTTTAGGTTCTTGTTGACTGGCTGTTTCTAACTTCTGTTCAAGTTCAAAGATCCTTCCAAGCAATCCCCGGACATAAGCTTCACGTTGCTGGTCGTACAGCAGCCACTGCTGGTTTTTCTCAAGCGCCTTCATGAAAAGGAACAGAACAACAGAAAAGCCTCTGGCAACTTAACAGATTTTTAAAAGAATTAGTCATCTTTGTCTTTTGACTTTTTTTTTTGCAAGTCTTTTTTTATTTAAAGTATTGTCTTGTCACAAAATAATGTTAGATATTATATTTTAGAGGGAAACATACCCCCTGAGGTCCCATACTACCCAAAAATGTATATGGTGATAATTTATATTCTTATGCATCTTGATACAAATGGTTTATAGTTGCAGCGTTGTACAGGAAACTTACATCTTTCAGTTGTTTTTCAACTTCATAGAGATGAGTTGGTGACCCAGTGCCGTTTGTTACAGCTTCCTGCAGGCAAAGAACAACCAGTCAGTGTTCTTTAAAACAGACGGCTGAAATAGCAAAGCTAGTCCTGTCTGACTATTAATGTCATAGAAATAGCATAAGAATATTATAAAGCTGGAAAACAGATGCATACCTGTGCCTTTTGTGTTTAAAGATTTTAATAGTCTTTTTTAAAAAAGTATCTAAGTTATGTAGAAAACCATTTCATAGATTTAAAATAAATCTCCTGGAAGATACAGGACAAAGATTTGTATTTAATTCATTCTGTAACTCTTAACATTAAAACATTTCCCCAAGAAGAATATCAAGTGTTTTCTTATGAACTGCTGTCTTGGAAGACCTGAAGGGTACAGAAGAACTTCCGAAAAATATTATTTAAATACACAGAAAAGGAAAGTGTTTGTTCTATTTCCGTATCCTCTTACGTGTGACAATATGCCCGGTGGGTAAGAGTTGTCAGGGAAAGCTGGGGACCTTGACGATTCACTGGGGTAACAGGAGGGTTATAAACACCCAGGAAACCCCATGAGCCTGGCGAGGATTTAGAAACACTAGGATTGCTCAGATTCTTATTCTATAAACACTAGAACTGCATCTCAGTGAAAGCTTTCTGGAAATGGTACCGTACAACTGCTGTTCCCATGCCAGAGTGCCCCTCTGCCCACATGCCACCCAGTACTCTCAGCCTGCGTTGCTAGACTTGCTTTCAAGTTTTCCAAGACATCCAGCCAAAACATCAGTCAAATTTTGCTTTCCTCTGTTGATAAATCAGTGGAAAATTTAAAAGCAAGTTCTGATTTTAAAGAAAAAACTATTTTGATAGCTCAATGACAAAAATATATTGGAAATCTGTTGAATTAACACACATTTTAAATTCTCTAACAAAGTTAAAAGTCTCTTGAGATTGAAAATAAACACATTGCATTAAAATGTTATTTCCCAAGATACTGCATTACTAGAAGTGAGATGTATACATATATGTATTATAATCGAAAAATTAGTAGATTAAGATAGTTTTCTGTGTATTTGGCTAAAGCTGGATTTCTAGAAGTTACTCCACTTCCCTATAGAGCACGGGGAACCAGCTCCATCTGCAGGTCCAAGTCTGGAAGAGACTCACAGGGCACCTCTTTGGTGCCAGCTTCCTTGTGCCCTTACTGAGATGCTGCAGCATTTTCTGTGGAGCGTTAGGGCAGCCAGGGGTGGAGAAACAACTGCAGAAAACTAGATGCACTAATAAAAAAGCTGCCAAGTACCTGGCATCGCACCTATTAATTATCTTAAATAAGTAGCTCATTATTCCTGTCCTATTTCTGTCCCAGAGCCACCTTCTCTTCCCCAGGCTGAACCCCCCAACTCTCTCAGCCCCCCCTCTCAGCAGAGGGGCTCTAGCCCTCCCAACACCTCTGTGACCTCCTCTGGCCCCGCTCCAAGAGCTCTATGTCCTTCTGATGTTGGTGGCCCCAGAGCTGGAGGCAGCACTGGGGGGTGGGGTGGTGCCTCCCCAGAGCAGAGGGGCAGAATCCCCCCCTCGCCCTGCTGGGGATGCAGCCCGGGGGGGTGGGTGTGAAGAGCTCTGGGCTGCCAGCGCATGTTGCCGGCTCACACGGAGCTTTTCTTCCACCAACACCCCCAAGTCCTTCTCTCCTTTACCAGTCTGTTTACAGGTTAGGCTTGGAATTTGCAATCATGATGTTTCTTCAGTGCTTACCTGGAATACCTGAGAAGTGCCAGCTCTGCTTTCAAGCTCAGAACATTTTGCAGTAACAGTGGATAAATTACATTTTAAACAGTTCATTTCCTCCAATAGAGAAGAAAATAACTGCTCTCTTGTTTCTGCTTCCTTTGTTTTTTCCTCCAGTTGACTTTGTAACAAGGAGACTTCGCTATTCTTGGTTTTGGATTTAAGCTTGTCCTTCAGGTTTTGGATTTCTTTGTCCTTCTCTCCAAGAAGATGGTTGCATTTTTCTTTTTCAAGGGAAAGTATTTTCTAAATGAAAGGGAATAAAAAATTCACACAAATGAATAAGCGTCAGTCTGTGCAACAAATGCATTAGCAATTACAAGAGTTGGAGAAGATACTCACTTTGAAAGGTTCTCGCTTAGCATTTAATTAGCTGAGAACATTACATTTTACTCAAACCAGACAATACTACACCGATCATCACATACTACATTGATCATCCAAAACGCTTCAAGCAATAGTAAAAACAGTCTGAAATGGATGAAACAAGGAAAGAATGCAAAGAACCAAATTCCACAGACTTGGTTGTGTCTATGAATACAGGTCACTGCAAGAGAAGAACCTTAAAACACAAGCAGCACGAGACCTCTGGCACGCTCCCGTGCAGAGACGGGCGGCCGTTTCCTGGTGCTGGTGAGCCAACACAGCACCTTCCGACGAGCAGCAGAGCCCTCTTGCAAACTAAATGACAACAAGCGAAATGACAAAGGAGTTATAATAAAGCGGTCAGGAGAAGGATCCTGTTTTCCCAATTACCTGGCCTTTTAGTTTCAGGATGTGCTGTGGTAGCTATTTTCAGCTCTCTTTTGGGTAGGCAGAGGGCAGGGTACCGAGCAGCACTGCTGCTCCCGGGATACCCCGGGAGCCTTTCGTTCTCCGTGGGAGAGGGTGATGCTGAAACCCAGCCCGTGGGTGTCAAGTCATTGGAAGGTGACAGAGAAACTGAAACTTCATCACTGGGGAATATTGGAGAACAAACCCGTCAAACGGCACCCACACCAAAGGAAACTGCGTTTTAAGAGGCACCTTGCTCAGGCCCACGTTAACCGGGCACAGCAGGGACTCCACAACGGCCCCCCCTCCCCCGCCGCCCCTCACCTCCAGCAGCCCACTGCTCTCCGCACCGGCCGCTTTCCCCTTCCCTTTCGCCGCCTCCTCCAGGGATTTCCTCAGGGCGGCGCTCTCCTGCCTCTGCTTCTCCACAGCGTTCCCCGGCCTGGAGCTACCTGACTTTAAGCCCCACTTGCCAGCAATTATATCTTTGGCGGTCTTGGAATTCATCCTAAACCACCTATAAAAGAAATAAACCCAGCGCTAGGGAGCGACGATCCCTTCCGCCGGCCCGGACGGGGCTCCTGACACAGTTTTAGTCAGGCAGGACAGCGCAGGACCTTCCGGCTCCTGCGGGGAGCGACCGGGCCCGCGAGCACCGCGGGTCGCACCGGGGGAAGGCGGGGACGGGACGGGACGGGACGGAACGGAACAGCCCCTACGCGGCCTAGTCCCGCTTCCGGGAGTTTGAATCCCGCGGCTCCGGCATCGTCACTTCCGCCCGGGGCTACCTCCCGGCCGAAGCGAGGGCTACGGCGCCCCCGATGGGTCAGAACAGGCGGGGGGCGGGCTTACACACCGCTTCCGCGAAGGCGCGGGCGGGCGGGGCGGAGGGACACGAGCTGTCCGGACTCGGGCGGCCGCTAACGACCGGCGGGGCGCTGCCGAGCTCTCTGCGGAGAGCCCGAGAGGAGGCTCCCCATTGGCTGGCGAGGGCTGCCGCGCGACCCGTCTGGCCAATGCCGTGGGGCCTTTCTTCTCGCCTCCTCGTGTGCCTGCCCCCGCGCGGGCGCTGTGAGGCGAGGGCTCCCTGCGGCTGTGGGGGCATTCGCGGCGCGTTGGGCCGCGTTTGTTTCCCCTTTTCATTAATTTTTTCCATTGAGGGGATTTCCATTTCCTCGTTAAAAGGCGGTTGTGGAAGGAGGGGCGGTGGCAGGTGAACGTCTCCTCATGTTTCTTGCCGGTGGGTGGCTCTCCCCGCCCCGCTCGAGGCTCAGTTGACTGGCCGTTGGGGCGGAAAGGGCCGTAGCTGCCGGCTGTGGGGGTAGCAAGCCTGGGCCGTGGCTCTGGCCCTGCACCGGCTGGGGGCTTTGTCTGGGACTGGGATGGGCAAGGACATAACAACCCGCCGTGATGCTTCTGCGCCGAGTGTTTGGGTCCTCTCAGTGCTGCGTCTTACGTGTCTTGTGCCCTCCTGAATGTGTAAGCTTTAAATTACCTTTTCTTCCCCAGAAATCCTCAGCTACCCAAAATCTAATAATTTTCAAAATGAAGCAAGGTACTTCTTGGCTTCAAAAGTAATAAGCTAGGATGGATCTCATGATCTATGACTCATTTTGTTCCATCTTGCTGCCTTCCCCTCTCATCTCTACCTAAAAACAGACTTTGCAGTGGTGCTGCTTTTCACATCTGGTCCACAGCTGAGAAAAACTTCTGTAAAGCTGAACCCCGGGGTAGCTCAGAGCAAAGAGTTCTTTTTACTTACCATGTTTACCAAGTTTCATTTTAGTGGAGTCTTCTGCATGTATTTATGTTAATACAAAATATTTATAGGCCTCCAAACAGTACAGAGGGTCTTCTCACATTTTTTTGCACGTATTTCCTTGATTCTTCTTTATTTTTACATATGCACATATATTTTACTAATTTGTCAAGAGCTCATCTAAACTCAGCTTGTTAAATGTGGACCCTGTAGTATTGAGTTTGTGCAAAACGTAGTTGTTCCAGAGCACAACTGGAGGGGGAGCACTTTATTTGACGACTGTGAGTATTTTGTGGTCAAACACTGACACGGAGGCAAACTGAAAACATTTACAATGAAGTTCTAAAAATTAAGAGGGAAAAAAAATAGAAGCTATCGCGAGATATAATACCTTGGTATACCAGGAGGCAGATGTGGAGGGTCTTTGAGTGCTGGAGTGGTGCCTAACGTTCATGTTGCTTCCGCTGATTCTTGCCTTGGTTGCTTAGGAGGGACTTATTGCATAGTTTAAGAATAAAAGCAACAACAAAAAAAAATGCAGCCGTTTGTGCACCGTGCCCTTTCTGTTGCTGGATTTCGCCAGCGAGGGCTGTTTTTATGCAGTGTCTGCAGGCAGAACTGGGTGTCAATTTACAGGTACTTCTTTTTTTTTCATAGCCCGCGGTAGCTAGTCCGTCATGGATCCACCCATAGACCTCCTTTACTGCAAACCAGCTATTCCCTGCCTCCCCTTCCTGCTAGCATTTCAGTCCAGAACTTCAGGAGTGTGAAACTTAAGGCTTCCTTGAATTTCGGTTGTACCAATCGATGTTTAGTCAAGACCAGAAACAATGCTTCGGGTGATTGTGGAATCTGCTAGCAATATCCCTAAAACCAAGTTTGGGAAACCAGATCCTATTGTTTCTGTTATTTTTAAAGGTAAGGAAACTGTTACAAATTACTCAGGGAGGAGGTATTCTGAAGGTCAGTGCCCTATGTAAGTGTTTGAAAATCTGTGAAAACATGTTTTCCTGATGTAAGTTTGGGGAAGACTTTTTAATTGGAGAGACAGGAGTTACCTGAATGAAGTTTGGACTGGGTGGAGTGCATTGGTCTTTTCTGGCTAGTTTCAGATCCACAGATCCAGATACAAGCTTTTGCAAAGGCTTAGCCTTTTGCTTTAAAAACCCAAATCCAACTGCACAGATCAATACCAGAATTAAAAGTGGGTTTAAGATTACTTTGTTGTTTTCCTGCTGAAAAAATCATTCCTCTGTCTTGATTACTTTGTACAGCCGCTGCTCACTGTTACACCAATCTTTATTGCAGCTGGTTTATTGTTGTTACTACAGCATGTTGAAAAACAGTAGTACCATTACTGAAGGTGTTTTGTTTTGTTTGTTGGTTGGTTTTTTTTTTACAAACTGAATTGCATTTCAAAATTTTGCCTATTGAAATTATTTAATTTAAAATAAAGACTTAGGAAGGAAACCACATTTTATACTGTCAT
>JAOXNH010000002.1:22433612-22447172 GCA_028566575.1 Bartramia longicauda
AACTGAAGGTAAACAGAAAGTAGCCATGTGCCTGGAAGGATATCACACAAAACACAAATACATTTCCTTCAAACTAGAGATTTTTTTTAATCTGTACTGAAAAAAAAAGAACAGCTTATCAAAAATGAGATGCCAGTTGGTGACTTCTTTGTATAAGGATCCATTTCTCTGTTTGCTGCACATTTGCACTCTCCCTTTTCTGTCAATGCCAAGTAGTATTGGCTATTGCTATTTTGAAAGGGAATATGGTATCATGTCATCTTCTTTCCTCTTTTTTTTTTTTGGTGGCAAATTTGGATATTTTATGACACTGAGCTACGCATCCATTCATATTTGATGATAGTAGTCCACTTCCATTGTTAGCTTTTCTTTTCTGCTTACTGCCTCCTCCCAGTACGTGAATTCAGGTTTTTACAATAGTCCGAGAGATCTGTTGTAAAGTCACTGAGTCGAGCCGATGTACTCAGATCTCTCATTCTTGAGATTCCTGAAGGTCAGTAAAGCCGGAGTATATTGCATGGCTCTGCCTTTAGGGAAATCCCAGAACTTGATATAGGAAAGCTAGCCAGTAATCAGGATTTTGTAATGGATTTTAAATGTATCGGAAAATAAAGTAAGTTACTTATCTGAAGGTTCTGAAGTGTTTCACTCTGTGGGTTCAGAGTTAAGCAGGCATATGGAGTTTTTTTCCAAACCATGTTTTTAAATGTCATCTGGACTTGTATTCGCAGTGCTTAACCCTCAGCCTGAGCAAATGCCTGTTTGTTTTGCTTGGATTTATGCACAGGAAGTTGTCTGCCACTTACTCTGTGTACAATTTAAAAAATAAACCACTAAAATTCTCTGGGAAAATGACTTCCATTTATGGAGCTGTGCAAAAATATATATAGTCCATACCAAATAGAGAGCAACACCTTCAAAGTAATTCTCTTTGAAAATAAATCCTCAATAACCACAACGTATTTGCAGCGCATGATGTGTTTGGAAGGGCTGTTGGCAGGGAAACAGGATAAGGGGGTGCGAAGTGGGAAACACAAGAGTAGTTTTCCTGATATTTAACAAGTTAATAGGAAATGTAATCTTGGATTTCTTTTAAAGACACAAAGCTCTGTAACAGCAGAAGAGATTTGGTATTAATGAACATTCACATTTAGACAAAGGGGCATGTGAAAGAGGAAATGTGGAATAAGTTTCCCCACATATGGCTTGTATGTATGCATGACCTATATTCCTGTAGAGTTACTACAGAACTATTTACTAATACTGAGTTTGAGAGAGATTTAGGGCTACCACATCATAGTGTTGCCATTCTTTCACACTAGCCTCTTTTAATACTTAAGAAAAAGTCTATAGTTAGACATGCCAGCAGCATTGCAAAAAGATGCTTGGGGGAAGAGAGGGCAAATGACACTCCTTTCTTTGCCTGCGTGCTGAGGACTGGGGAGATGGAGACGTACACCTGCCCGAGGTCCTTACTACCAAGAGCCACTATCATGACAGTTTCAAAAGAAGAGGGGTGGGAGATTGAGGGCTGCACCATATTGTGTTTGTTTTTACATGTAAAGTTGATGCGGTTAACTGAACTGAAGTCTTTCAGAGGTAAAGACTCCTTATTTCAGAAACCCAGTGTTTGCCGCGTGCTTTGGACATTACTCATGAGTAGATCCGTTAACCTGGGGAGGTGTATCTGGTGTTAAGTAGTATTTGAGTCTAAATCAGTAGTCTTTCCTTTAGAGGTTCATGTTTTTATATCTTTTACTTTAAAGTCCACATTGAATTGGAATTTAGTTTTTGAGTTTAAACAGTACATCTAGGGGATCGTGTTGCCCAAGAAAGAGCACTGAGAAGAAACTACACCTTGTGTTTGGCTTGAATTGCTCTCCTCTGGAGGAAAAGCAGCAGTGGTTATTGCTATTTTTATGTTCAAGGTAGAGCCAACTTTTGCTGAAATGTTCTGCCACCACTCTTCGCTGCAGTGTAGGGTAGAAGGAAAATGATGTGTTTCTCAGCCCAGCTCCCTCTCTCTGCTCACACAGCTCCTGGCCATACCCACGCTGCTGTTCCCGCAGAGTCACCCCTGGCTAGTCCTGGGCCACTGCTGTGCCTAAGGGGTGACTGCAGAACCCATACTCTCCTCTGGAGCAGCACAGCAGGAGACTGCGGTATAACCCCGCTCCTAGAAACAGCTTACATTGCTGTTCCTCCAGCCCATTCTTACGCTGACAGAGGAGGAGGAGCACAGAGGATGTTATTATCTTTTAACACTGTGCCAATATACTTAACTCAGTGCTTTGGCATGCTTCTGTAAATCAAGCCTGAAAGAACTTTTGAATATTTTTCCATTTCTTTTTTCCTGGAGATAGAATTTACTGTTTTGTTTACAGGATCACTAAACTTTTGCAGATAGGTTAAATGAGTGTTTTTCATGGTAAAAGACACAGTCATTGGAAAAGATAAATAAAGCAAACCACAGGGACATGTATGTAGGCAGACCACCGTAGGAATAAGCTAGAGAGGATTCATATGATCCATGCTTAGCTGGATTTTCCAGCATAAGAATGTTTGAAAAGAGAACACATCTGTTTTCTATTATGCCTAATACTGTCAGTAGAAAGATTTCAAACTCTCAGAACACAAATCTTTACGCAGTTAAAAAACAAACAAAAAAACCCCAGTAACTTCAGTTGTCCCTGTAAAGTTATGAAAGAAAATGTTAACAGGAAGTTACTGTAGTGTCCGAATGAAGTGATTTTCATTCTGTTTGAGAGGGAGCTGGGATTCTGTGTTTCCCCACGTTCTTTGGGTAGTTAGTAACCTAGCGACACAGAGGAAAACCAGATCCGGCACACCCTTTTCTCAAGCAGAAAAATGCAGCCACAACGGAACAGTGCAGCAAATTATTTAATCGTGTTTAAGTGTTTTCCGTAGCTGAATAATTTCTAGATTGTTTGAATCCTGCTGCAGCTGTACCCTTTTGTGTGGATTCTTTTCCACCAGTGTGGCTGCGCATAGTTGCAGGTTTTCCTCGCGTACATTGGATGCAAGATCCAGCCTGGTTCAGATTCAGTTTGGGGGGTTTGTGCCTTGTACAAAATAATATCAATGCTTTGTTTCTTTTTTAAAGTTTGTTCCTGCAGAGAGTATTATCGAATAACTAAAGAAGATAAAAATAGTTGGTTTGTTCTTAATAACAATTTTGAAACACAGCATGAAGAACAGAAGGTGGGTGTTGGGTCTTGTAGCATAGAATCTATAAAGGAACATAGAGAATCACAGAATCTTCTTGGTTGGAAGGGACCTTTGAGATCATCGAGACACACCAAGAAAGAAAGGCTGATTATAGCTGCAGTGTGGGATCAAGTTTGCTAGAGAATAATCAATATAAACCTGGGCCAAAAGAAACCCTTAAAAAAAAGTCAAAAGAATTAAAGGGATTAAAATCACTGGGCTTCCAGTAGAAATAACACATAAGCAGCTGCAAGACATGATATGCTAAAGAATTTAGTATAAATTGCTACCTTCAAAGAGAGGAGTAATAAAATGGTTGGAACTGTGAGTTAGCATTTCCTGATCCAGGCGTGGGTGTGAAGTTTCACTTCTCTTGGTTATTTGGACAGTTAACAGGAAGTGCTAACCACAGCGCTAACGGATTAATTAGCTTTGGCACAAGTGCAACACTGTTTAATAGTTGGTCATTGGTTCATTGATCTCATGCTGATAAACTATGCATTTCTCTTTGATTACTCGGGCAAAGTGTCATAGGCCTAGTACTGATAAGGCATATTTGAAGTGGTTTAAAATCTGCTTCTGAATGTGGACTTGGCATTTATCTTTGGTATCTTACTAGTGGTAGACCAGAATGTTTAAACTGCTTGTGGCAGGAGAGGTTTTTTGCTTTGCTTCTGTGAAGCTGGAAAAGTTTAAGAGACCGGGTTACCACATGTACAAGTCCTAGGGTTGGCCAGAAATGTACTTGAGCAGAGTTAGGAAGTGATACTCATTTGCTGTCTGCTGACAAAACAGCTGATGAGTGCACGGTCAGAGGACGTACTGAGCTATTCCCAAAGCAGAAACTATTCCAATGGGTGCTGTCAAGAGCCCAGTGTGATCTGGAGATAAATGGGCAAATGTTGCCTGCCTGGGCAAGAGGAAGAGAGCTGGAATAGCTCCAGCAAAGGGCAGTGTCCTTTGAGGATGAGTAGGTGACAAATGTCTTCTCACCTGTGCTGGAAGGACTGGGCTCCTTGTAACCTTGGAAGTCATGACTTCAGAGGGAGATTGCACGCATGCCTGCCTGAAGGGAGAGAGTCCTCAGAGTCCAGAGGAACACAGCACGTCACAGTGGTCCTGCAGAGAACTGGGGATGTAGTTACATGTCAGAAGTGAGTACAGTAGCTGGCCTTGCAGCAAAGCATTAAGCAGCAATGAACTCTTCATGGCCCTGGTGTCACAACAGCTAGTGCTCTCTGACTTCAGCCTGTCAGCCTGTTCTAGCTGACTCTCCTTGAGCGGAGGAGTTGGTCCCTTCCAACCTCATCAGTAATGTGATTCTGCCAAGGGAGGGCTGAAACATCCCAAATCCAGTGAACAGAACCACTTGGGGAAGGCAAAAGACTAACTACCTAAAGCTTAGAGTTTGGCTAAAGCTTAGAAGTAGGCCAGGATAGTGTACAGGCTGAATATTAGATTTCTCACTCTTGGTAGAGTGGCAAAAGGCTGCAGACTGTTGTTGCCCAACCTGTTAAAGGAGGGGAAAACAAAGAACACTAGAGGCAACTGACAGCAAGCAAGTAGTCTGTGTACCTGATTCCCTCTTCAGTCCTCCAAAGGTGGTGGGAATTTTAAAAACAAGTAGTAGGTAGTCAAATGTGTGCACAGTTATCATTTGCACGGGCCTGATGAGGATGCAGAACTGGAGCTTTACACTGGAAAATGTCAGAAGCGCTCTTGAGTTAATGTCACCAGAGAGGAGGGTGTGGTTGAAACAGTCATCCAGATGATTTGAGACTGAGTGACTTCTGATGTTCTTTTTGGACTTAATGTAAGTCACTCCAGCTCATATCAAATCAAAATAACAAGTCTACAAAAATTTTCTGCAAATGTACATGGGAAAAGATTTTCTTTGCCTTTCTTTTAAATCAGATTTGGCCTGGCTGGTTTTGGGTGGTCTTGTTGCATTTTGCCCTTCTATGATGCCTCAAACTATGTATGTTTCTCTCTGTAATTCTCAAATGGGAAGGCATAGTCACAGTTGAAGTATTTGGGGAAAGTAAGAATATTTGGAATTGAAAGTTTTTGTTGATTAATTTTGCATTGAAGGAGAAAGAATGACGAGAAGTTGGTTCTTTCAGTATCCAGCTGTGTAAATGAAATTCAAGAATTTGTTTTGGAATTCCTTCCAACTGTAGGAATAGTTTCCCATTTGCTTATATTATACTTGCTTTCACAGCTATTAACATATTAAAAGGCTATGTAATAAAGATACACTAAGCTGCACAGTATTTTTCTCTCTTAACTGTTTTGGGATTTGCAGTCGTTAAGGAATGAACCCTCTCTGCTTTTCTTTGCCTGTTGAGTAGTGTCAGTGTCTGTCTGCATGACACATGCTCTTTACATTGAACAGTTTGGTCCAACGTCGAGGGAGATGTTCTCTTTGGTGTGTAATGTCAGACTGACTTGACTTCTCTATAACACCAGGTTTGGGAGTGTTGGAGACACAGGGGGAAGAATAAAGGCTCTTTGTGTTAGAGTTGCTGTTGTTTCTTGAGCTGGGCAGACATTGCTCTTGGTGTCAAGATTTGCTACATCAAGCTATAGGCCATCTCACAAACTACTACAGTTGGAGGGTAAACAAGACCACTGCAGGCATAGCTGACGTTCCAAATCTAGGTTTGTCTTGTGGGTTGAATGCAATTTTGATTGCCTAACAGGAGAGATTGCTTCTTGAGCTCCCTGGAGTTGGGAAATGATGGAGTCAGTGTTTCAGCCAACGTCCAGCTCTGGGCAACAGTTTGTAAAAGGGAAAATGTACCTAGGGTTAATGTAATCTCACTGAAATGACTCGGGGTATTTCCATAGTGTTTAAAAGGACACTGGATCAACTCCAGTGTCTGTTCAGTAGGGTGTCAGGAACAAGTTTCAGTTATGGCCATCAAAGGTCAGAACAGCTTCTTGCGTTTCCTCTGCAGCATGGCCTGATCTGAAACTGCTTTTCCCATCTGGCCCATCCCCTGGGTGTGACAAGAGTGTGAGGCATACCTGGATTATTACTGTGCTCTAGTGATCTGGGGGCAGAAGTGGAAGGTTTGAGGAGTGAGTCAAGACTATCAAAAATACAATTGGGATTGGAGGAGTGAGATGAACTGGGAAAGCAGAGTTCAGTGAGGAGGTGGTAGCACCAAAGGAATTCTAACAAGTCATTCAAACAGAAACTGTAGGTATTTCTTGTGCACATTTAAACAAAAGTTGTCCTGTGTAATTCCTGTAATGTATATTTGCAGGAAACCAATGTTTTATTCTCACCTATTCTAATGTACTTTGCCAAATGTAAATTGTGTTTTCATGAAATAGCCCCAGAGGGTAGCTGTAATAATGCTCTTGCTCCATGTCAAAAATGCCCTTGCGTCCTTAGCTTCTCCATGAAAAAGCACTATAATCTGTTCAAAGGCACCAAAGTTAAGCTCTCCGTGTACAGATCTTTTCTCCGCTTTGGCAGCAAAGCTGGTATTTTGTTTGTAAAATGTGTTCTTTGTAATATTTACAGGGTGAAATTATCCTTGTTTTTTTTTCATTGGCAAAAATCTCAGTTATTCCAATAATCCACTTCAGTACAGGAGTAAACTCTCATCGCATATTATGGGAATGAAATACAGTGCCAGGTATCATGAGACCAATGCCACACTGTTAGAAACTCTGCCTAAAAGCAGTTTCTCAGGTTAAAAGTGCATGCAACTGTCACTTTTTTGAAGGATGGGGGTGAGAGATGCTGTCCCAAGGCAGGCAGAAGTAGCTCAGGAGAGTCCAGCACACGATGTCGGATCTCCTGGCCTCTCTAGAGCCACAGCAAAACCTTCTGGGAATTCAGAGGCGAGGAGATGAACCCATTCCAGAATGTCGAGTATGGACAAGAAGGTCGATTTTGTGAAGCCTCTAGTGAGCACACTGCATTTGTTCTGTTCCATTGTTGTCATTGCAGAGGTGTGTGTTTGTCTTTTTGTGTCTCTCTGTGTCGTACACGGCTGTCCTGTCTCACTTCCATACAGTACTGCTCAGCTGAGAGCCCTCGGGGCTGTATGGGGAAAGGAAGTATAACGCCCTTTGGATTACCAGTGAGAGTCCAATGGCTGGAACAAGTGTCACGACTGTTGACAGTTATACAGATTGTTTTCAAAAATACACACAAAATTTATTTAAATTTAGGTTTTTAGTCTCTTTTAGGTTAAAGCTCTGTCTTCTGTCAAGAACAGCAGCACATTTAAGTGAAACAGCAAATACAGATTAGTAGTACACAATCATTAGATAACATTTGCAATGACCTTTTGTTGTGTCTTGGCTTTGCAAGTCATGGCTGGAGTTATTTGGTAGTCTGACAGACTAGCAAACGACAGAAGGGAACTTGTGTTTGATGTACACTTGCATTCTAATAATGGTTCTTACTTCCTTTCAGATTAATTGGCAGTGCATCCATAGCACTTAAGGATCTTGTAGGTAACCAAAGCAGATCTTTTCCCTTCAAACTCATACCTCTGCTAAATGAAAAGGGACAAGAAACTGGAGTAAGTGGCTTACATTTCCTTATTTTACTGTATTCTTGATCAAAATGCTCCAGCAACAGGGCTAATAATGAGAGAAAAATATTTTCAAGTTATTTTTACTTTGTAAATTAAATACTTGGAATTTTCTTGAAAAAACTCCAGACAGAAAAAAATTGATAACAAGATATAATTATGTCTATACTATCTGAGTTTGTTTAATATCCTTTAAATTAGATCAATTGTTTTCTGTGGATATATTATGTATTTATATATATGTGTTATAAATATTATGCACCACAAAGCGTGCATGGAAATCAGCCTGATGTTGAGAAAAAGCATTTTCCTAAGTACCAGCTGGAGTTCCCACAGGCACTGTTGTGTTGTGTTCTTCCTAACATCCCCTAGTGTCATAGGGCTGGCTCCAGAAAGCACATGATCCTGTACGTGGTCAGTGCCAGCTCAGTCCAGAGAGTTACACAGGGACTCGCTTAATTTGGTTTAGCACTGTTTAAATTTAACAGTCAGTAAGTGGTTATTAACTTAGTTATTAATTACGTAGTTTCTAGAACTGGGCCCTTGCTGTGTTGGTGCAGTCTGGCTGTTAAGGCACTTCGTATTGCATTCTAGTACACTTCATAATAAGAGGATTTCAGGGTAATTTCAGTATCTCATCAGCTGTAGTTTAATATCATGATTAGTTGGTCACAGGGTTGGGCTTTTTCTGCTGACTCCTCATGTTATTGTGGCAACTAGGAATAATAATGGTTTGTTCAATAATCCAAAACCACAGTCAAGCACAAAAAAGACAATTCTTTAATTAGAATGGAAAATTACATAGTGTTTTCCTTCCAGGATGGAGGTATGAGCAAGCAATTAGAAGAGCCAGATAGGAAATTTTACTTATGGTTCAGACTTGTACATTGTTAGTGTTATTTCTCACTGTCTTTGTTTTTCCATCTACAAACTTAGGATGTCACCTAGTTGGCCATGAATATTGTGTAATTAAATAAATTAACATTTGTAGGACATGTTATATACCAGTATTGTGACAGATTTTTCTACATCTAAACACAGTGATTCCATTTGTTAGATACTATTTTAGAGCCTATTCTATTAACTGCAAATTGTCATCTTCATTGTTTGTATGTATATATAGCTTAATAACAGTTTATTAATTTACTAACTTTAATATAGACTGTGCTGTGACTATGAACAACTAACTGTTCTTGTACCGTGTTAGAACAACTTACTGCTTTAAATCCATTGTTGTGGATACTGTGTGCTACATAAAAACTCCTGTATTTCTCTCTAGGCGACAATTGATTTAGTAGTAGGGTATGAGCCACCAGCTGGACCTGCAAATCCAAATGATCCAGGAGGAACCAATACACAAGAAGGTATTTTAATCTTCTCTCAGAACAGTTTTGTTGAAAGATCATGGAGATATTTAAGATAAGGCAAGAAAGTGATTCAGCAGCATTGTTCATCAGAAAAGAAATGTAAGCAGACGCAAGCATGTCAAGACTGCCAGACAGTGATGTCAAAGAAATTACGGATGATTCAGAACCACAGCTATGAAGAAAAATGGCATTTCTTAACATAACATGGTCTTTAGCATAATTTTCTCCAGTGGAATCGGGTTAGAAAAGGTCCTTTGCAAGCCAGATGAGTCTATGATTCTATAATCTTCCATTAGGCTTGCTCTTTGACTAGCCTATGAAATCTTGTGATCAGTAGGGAATATTCTCTGGTCTGTAGACATCACATGAACCAGGATTTTGCTGAGAATGTTTTTGAGATTCTCTGGTTTTCCACACTCTTAAAAGAGCTGTGAAGTAACAACAGGTTTTTGCAGTTGACAGGCAAACAATTCCCCTAATATCCAGGCTGTGTTTGTGCAGAAAGAAGCAGATGTAATAATGTTGTATGTTTGAGAAGAAATAAATCAGTTTGACCACAGATAGATAACATAAGACAGAAAAAACTGAAATGAGGAGTCTTCTGGGGGGAAATTTTGATTCCACTTACTTCACTGAGAGGTGGTGTTGCAGAGTGGAAGGATAGGTAACACAAACACGAAAGCTGGGTGTTAAATTGCTACACTTCAAAAGAATTTTATAAAAACATGGACTTGAAAGCTAAAAATGTAATTTGATTTATATAAGTTTATCTTGATAGCTTTTTAAAAATGTAATTAAGCTATAAGGTAATACAGGTACAATAAAACATGGCAGTTTTTAGCTAGTACCCAGCAACTGCGTGAAAATTATTTCAGTGCAAATTATCAAATGTACCTTAATTACTGTAAATACCTATTTCCCATTAAATCAAATCACTTCCTCAGCTGAGATTGCTACAGCTCAGTTTCAGGAATTACAAATGTGGTGCTCAGGCCGGGTGTGTAATCAATCAGTTGTGTGGATCCATCCAGGCAGCTGGATTTGGAGAGGTGTTAGGGAGGTGGGCTCTCCCAGTTATAAAATACATGGTAGGTCAGTTTCTGTGGTTTTATATGTCTCTTACAAGGACCACTGAGGACTTCAGTATACAAAGTGATTTTAACCCTGTGGTAGCAAACTAATCCATGAAGTTACCAAACGTTCTGCTAATGCTGACGATCAGAGACACAGCTTGTTCTTTCTGTAGATTTGCCCACAGTCACTGTCCTGCAGTTAAGAAAAACAGCTGGAAACACAAGGGAGTGACACACTTTTGTGGTCTAGATATTTATGGATCCTGTTTTGCAATACTGGAACCTCACTGTGTCATCCAGTATTGTAGTGTCATGTGGCTGTAGAACAGTCTTCTACAGAGGTGTTGTGATTTCACAGCTGTCAAAGAGCCTTACTAAGAGACTTTAACTTATTGCACAGTTAAATGCTCTGGGGGAGGATTCAGAGTTTTATTTTGGATGGCAGACCCTAAATGTCTTGATGTTTTCGAGATTCTGAAGTAAAAACAAATGCTATGCTATATGCTCGTCTTGCTGCCAGGAAACAGCTTCAACTGGAATAAAATTAATCACTTCTGGTGTATCGTGAATGGGTCTGGTGACAGCTACAGCTGAACTGTACTTTGCTAAAACTTCATTGATTGGTTCAAAAAAGTGTCTGGGAATTGCATTAGACAATCTGCATCCTGGAGAGGGACAAATCTACAGTTAGTTTGGTTAGGATAGAAATTTGTTCTTAAGCAGGCTAAAATGACTAGCTTTCAAAAGGAGTTGGAAGCATGTGGGTAGCAAAAAAAAATTGTTGAAGTGAGATAATACAATTTTAGTGGAAGTCTTGGATATCAAACTCTTATTCCTGTGTTTTTAACATCAACCTATATTATTTGCTTATTAATTGCACTGGGTTTTTTTTACTGTATGAGATGGAGAAGATGATGGAGGTTATGAGGATGGTGTGGATGGTCCAGTTGGTGGTGTCACGCCAACAGTTCCAAGTGGCACGAAGGAAGCCCAGCTGGCAAAGCGCATCACCAAAGGGAAGAAAACACGGAGAATCCTTTCTAACAAACCACAAGATTTCCAGGTAAGAGATTTATTAAATGTTGCATGTGCTTTTTTTCTGCCTGGCATGGCATTGCTCTTTTCACATAGCCTGAGCATAACTTAATATCCGATTGTGTAAATCTAATGCACTGTAGAGACAATTAACCTCTTCATTTGAACACCTGTATTTCAAAAGTATTCTTCCTACTTGCCTTTATAGAGACGTCCAGTTTTGTACAGTTCTGACTGAAATCTAGATGAACCTTATTGTTTGTATAGTTCATAGATTTCAAACTACGATAGCAGCTTTAAAAATAAGTAGTAAAAGCAAGTAAAAAGCATTTTACTGAAAGAATTATCTCCAACTTGTCTTGTAAAATTCAAGTAAAATTATACTCGCGATCATAATGAAGTTCCAAAAGTCTGTCCAGTCCATATCCGTCAGCTCCTTCAGGCGCTGGGTAACTTCTTTGGTGGCATGGTAAGAAATTATTGTCACCAGGATGACAGATAATATAGAGAATGAATTAATACAAATATTTGACTTTTTTTTTTTTTCCCCCAGATTCGTGTTAGAGTCATTGAAGGCCGTCAGTTACCTGGAAATAACATAAAACCGGTAGTCAAAGTTCATGTTTGCGGTCAGACACACAGAACGAGAATCAAAAGAGGAAACAACCCATATTTTGATGAAGTGAGTGGCATAAGAACACTATAGCTGAACTCTTGGTGCTATCAAATGTAGAAAAATAGCTCTTACAGCTTTCATTATGATCCATGAATAAGAATTTGCTAGTATTTAAGAGTAATTATGGCTAATGTGCATTTTGCGGTTCCCAGTCCCTTCCTTTGTGTATTCACATCTCAAACACGTCTCTGCCGCTGGCAGCCTTAGTAGATGAAGCTGTCTAGAAGGAAGTCAGACTTCAGCTGAGACATAGGAACGTGTTCCCTGATACAGTTGGCCATGTGACTTAATAGTGACTTTGAATAGTTGTGTGCATGTTATAAAGCCACAGAAAAATTAATTAGGAATCATTGTAGACCTCTGTGGCGTGTGCAGATGAGCTTTGAGTGCAGTGCTGTGGGGCAGTAAGACTGGCACACAGAGTCTGGAGCTGTCATCACCACGCTACCCATGGGTTGTGAAGGCACAACTAGATTTCTTTGTCCAGTCGGGCATCTGCACATCAAACACACTGAAATGCAGGAGAGAATTCAAAGCCATGCAAGAATGATACAAGAATAATCCCATGTCTGAAAGACTGTTGTTGCAAAGCTTAAGCTTAATAGAGAGCATGCTGAGGGGTAACTCTCCACATGTGTGGGAAATTCAGAAGATGTTGGAACTAGGTGACAATCATGTTTAACATGTGCAGGCAGAACCAAGGAAGTTATAAAACTTGAAGACTTGCACTAAGCTGTAGGTCAGCAGTCAAGAGTTATGAAGCAGTGGTAAAAACCAGGGAAGAGAGAAGGCAGGGAGATGGCTAGACCAGGATTGAATGTCCTGGAAAATGAACAACCTTTATAATTTCTGAAGTTGTTCCTGTGAGAGAAATGCAAAGTGCAGAGCAAGGAGCAAGGGCTACACTGGAAGTTTGCAGCACAGCTCTGCCTACTGCATTCATTCAAATGGAAGTAGTGACTGTCTTTTGGCTATTTTGTCCGAAGTTTAATTATTAAATTTTGTTTTTTATTAAGTGCTAAATTGCCATATAATGTGTCCAGGAAGGAGGCAGGTAGATATCCTTTAGCAGGCATGCTTCACAAGCCTCTTAATGTGGTTGGTTTTCTGTGCAGAGAATTATGTGTTTGTCGTTTTGAGACAGGTTTTTTGTTTCTTTTTACCTTAACAGATATTTTTCTACAATGTCCACATGACTCCGTTAGAGTTGCTTGATGAAACAGTTAGCATCCGGGTAAGGAGAGTGGTGCATGTTCCAAAGGCTGCTGGGTGCAGACAGCGTTGTCTGCCCGTTTCACTGTCCCGTTCAGGATCGCTCCTGTTTCATGCTTGTCTTGTCTCTTCAGGTGTATGATTCTCACTCCCTGCGAGCAGACTGTCTCATGGGAGAATTTAAGGTGAGTGTGGAACAACTTCTGTATCTTGACTAAATTAAATAAGAAATTTTAAGTACTTGTTATAAATGTTTAAATTTATACTGCTTTAGCATGAGGCCAAAGAATTACCTGACGATGTTGTGCTTCTCCTGCTAGAGATCATTTGCTCAAAGCACTAGCAGTTTTCTTATTTGAGTACAAACTATTGTTAAAGCAAATTGTATGTTTTATATACCACGTTCTTTG
>JAOXNH010000002.1:22455776-22488106 GCA_028566575.1 Bartramia longicauda
GATGTGTCTTGGCTGGTTATTTTTGGAGAATGATCTAGCTTAGTAAAACTGAAACAATTTAGTTGAATCTCAGAATTGAGAGGTGGTTATTAATGGTGTGGGTACAAAAATATCATACACTCATAGCATGAAATGTTAATTAGAAACATTTTTATAGTCTCAAATACAGTAATTTATTATACACACATTACATCTTTTTGGTTGCTTCTCAGAAACTAATAAAAATATTAAAATTATTATTCCCGTTAAGAAATTGCTATGGCTGTCTATAATCGTGGATCCTGTTTCACAAATACTGGATTGCATCTAAAAAGGTTCTTTTTGTAGAAATACCAGCGGCGGCGGAAGTTCTGCCTGGCTGCGGTGTTCCACTCTGCCACCATGCTGCAGGACCCCGGGGAGCCGCTCCAGTTCGAAGTCAGCATCGGTAACTATGGCAACAAGTTTGACACCACCTGCAAGCCCTTGGCATCCACAACTCAGTACAGCCGAGCTGTGTTTGATGGTAAGGATGCCGCTGGCGTGGGGATAAAATCATGGAACGTGCTCTTTTTGAGGAGCAGTTTATAGCTTTGGGAATAACAGCCCAAACTGCACTAAAAACTTATTGAAAGTGTGACAGAAAGAACGTGTGGCTTTTTACAGCTTCAGAGATGAAGTGACATTTATGGAATATGTGCTGCAAAGCCTACTCAGGTTATCAGAGAAATTTTCACAGAATTCAGTAAAATCTTTTGACCGTGTGCTAGATGTGCACAGGAAAATTGGCAAGAAAAAGATCACATTATTTTACAGATATCTCAAAAACTAGGGATTAAATACCCTCTGAACATTCTGATTTAGAATAAAAGAAAAACTTGTTTTTAAACGAGGTGTCTGGCAGGCTAGAAGAAAACAACCTAGCTAGGTAGGTCACAGGAAAATATATTTTAGCTATAGCTTTTTTTATTAACTGGAAACAGTAGGAGTTCTTTTTTTCGGTGTATTAAATGAAGTAATCAGGTTTACTCTGGAAAATAATTATTTGAGTATTTTATTTCAGAGATACACTTATATTAATGTGCTATCTACACAGGTGAGTTATGGGAAAAAATAACGAGCATGTTAACAGATAATTTGTTGAAAAGAATCCATTGGATTTGGAAGCAATTTGAAGTAAAAGTTTACCATCCAACAGATGCTACAGTGGCTGAAAAATACCAGTCCTTTCATGAGTTTGGACTAACTTGTGTGTTCTTGATGAAATGTAGTACATCAGTGAAATAATTACAGCAACTTGTGCAGTGTGTGTCCTGCCATGAACTCTCACTCTAACGCACAAATGTTTTACCCCAGGTAACTATTATTACTACTTGCCGTGGGCAAACACAAAGCCGGTTGTTACACTGACATCCTTTTGGGAGGACATAAGTCACAGATTAGACCCCGTGAATGTAATCCTCCACATGGCTGAAAGACTGGTGAGACACTGATGATCTTTCTTTGGCTGACACACTTTTCATTTTACTTTTTTTTTAACTTAGAGGAAAGTGACATTTGAGCAAATTATGGAACAGTTTTCTGACACTTTTCCCTCCTCTTTTCCTATTTAAAATGAAATATAGCTCAGTGAAACACATGGCATTGCTGATCGTAGGTCTGGGTTCTGGAAAGGTCCAACACACTCCTGCTTGAATCTGCAGGGAATTCCCACAGGAAGGGAGCATCCTCTGTGGTGTTGGGAGCACGTTGACTCTGTAGAACTGCTATTTGCTTTGAAGTTAGGTGCTGTATCGTGTATTGTTAAATACAGTGAGAAAGAACACAGGAATAGTTCTGTAAAATATGTATCAAGTTTGAACATCTGAGTCTTTTTTGATTGGGCTTTATACATACAAATAAATAAGATTAAAGTCTTGAAACATATTGACCATGAACCACTATGGAAGTTTATAAGTGCAAATCCTTTTCTTTTAAATTCCTCAGCAATCCAACTTAGCCGCCTTAAAATCAGGAATGCAGGCTAAAATGCCTGAAAACCGATTAGCTGAAATGTGGCTGAAGCTGATTGATGAGCTTGCAGAAGATATAAGGTAAAAGTACCTTTTTTATCTCTTACGTTATCTCTCTAGGCCTGCTCAGAATCTTTGCTATTGCCTTTAGTAAGTCAGGAAACAAATTCTAAGGACTATAACCTGATTAACCCAATGAACTGACCTGAGAACTGGAATTCCAAAAGTCTCTGAAAGTAGTAAACCAGCATGGATATTGCCAGTGAAGTCATCCATCTAGTTTTGTAATTCTCCATTATCTTAGTCACTGTCAGTAATAAAACAGCATTTCTTGAAAAAACCTAAGGCAGGACCATTCTTAAAATGTGAAATTGTGGATCTCTGCTGCCTTTCTACCATCTTGCTGCCTTTAGGATTCCTCATGTACCTTTTTTTTTATCCGTGTTTCAATGTTGTTTCTGAAACTGAAAAGGGAAGAAATTCTGTGATTTACTTGTAAGCCCAGAATAAAAACTTTAAAAGCTATTTAGAGCTTAAGGGCTATAAAGATGATCTTTTTGAATATGCCTTTAGTCAACATGTCTGTATGTACAGGTTCAGAGAAGGCAATAAGAGTCAGCACTTAAGTTTTTGAAGGAGAATAAATTCTAAATAGAGAGGAAGGAATTGCATGAGAAAGAGACATTAATAGGAGACACTGAGGTGGGGAGAGACACTTTAAAAAATTAAACAAGTGGGTGGTGAAACAGCACAGGAAAAGGAAAGGGAAAACGAGAGAACAGTTATTATCCATTAGAGGAAATAACAGAGAACGTGAAATGAGAGAACAAATTCATCAAGCTATAGAGCCAATATAAAAGTGAACAGAGAAAAAAGCAAACAGTGAAGATCAGTATATACTGGCAAAGAATTACATGATAGAAAGCTTCTGTCAAAATATAAACCAGTAACTTCATAGCATACCTGCTGGGATGGGGAAGAAAGCAGAGAGAAAGAGGTGACGTACTTCAAGAGAGCCAAATGTGAAGGGCAAACTGCTGTCACCTGGATCCATCTAGTGAGTGTAGGAACTTTGGGTTTTATAGCAGTTATGTCAGCCCATCCTCCGGACACACACCTGCACTGTTAGTAATTCAGTCCTTTATTTTGTCAAATATCACTCAACAATTACAGAGCAGTAGCACCTAGATATATCCACCAAATGAGCTTCCTGTTGTTCATAGGACACAATGCTCTATGTGATTTTTTTTCAGCAAACTCATGAAACCTGTGTCAAAGACATATTCCTCTGTGTTGAATTCATAAAACAATCTTCCTTGCCATGCTAAAGTTTAAATGAGTTAGGAGTCTCTGAGAGTTTTCAGTGCACTATTTAAACCTAAAATGAGGTGACTTCCTGGACGCTCTGATCTGGCACACTGGATTCATGTGTAAGTGCTGGCAGCAGGGCAGGCAGCACCTGCATCCCAGTTAGCAGAACTAACTATGGCGGAGGCACAACAGTCAGCATGAAGGTTCTGCAGAATCAAAGCCCTTAGAAGTGCATGGCTTGTCACTAAAAATAGGTCAGGGAAGAGTTAGTCTTTTCAAACTTGGCAGTGTCTTTGAAAATACTTTTTTAAACTATCAAAATAAATATAGGGATATAGTCATTGGTCTTCAAAAAGCTGCCTTTTCCTCAAACCTGCACCAACTCAAAAACGTTCATTTTTCCTGGGCTCTGCTGTGATGCCAGGATTCCTTGGTTCCACTGAAGTTACTCTGCCCTCTGGTGACTCAGAAGTTGTGTCATGGATTTCTTTGAGAGTTCTTCGACATTTTCATGCCAGAGGGTTAGATAACTGTGGTCATAGACATGCAAGCCATATTTGTTTCTTGAGATTCTGAAAATTTACAGTTTCCGTTGAAGGAATGGAACCTAATCTTGGTCTGAAGGCACTGATTTAATCTTTGAGATGTACATTCTGAGACAATGATTTTCTAATGTGAATATCCAGGGACAAGGATGTTGCTTGGTTAGCAGCAATTACACTAAAGCAGACACCTGGAGCTATTCTAGGTCGGTGCTTATTGTGTAAGCACAGCATTTCCCTTGCTTGCTGTGAACGCTTTGTCAGGAGGAAATCTCTGCAGAAATAGATGCTCTAGCACTATTTGGGTGGGTTTGTATCACAGGAAATAAAGGCACTCAAGCTGTTCCCACTGTATGCGTGTGCACTTTTAGTGTGTGGCTAAATAAAATCCACTTCAATTATTAACCATAAGAAATATTCTCTTTTCAGTAAGCCATTTCCCCTCATAGAAGGCAAATCTAATGTTACAGTCCTTGACACTCAGATAGAAAAGCTGCGCCTCAAGTCTCTCAAGCAGATCAGAGAAGCAGCAGCGAGGATGAGGGATGAAGCTACTGATGTCAAAGCCACCCTGACAGAAATTGAGGATTGGTTGGATAAATTACTGCAGCTGAGTGAAGAGGTGGGTACTGCGCAATAGCAGTGACTCAGGTTAGAAACAGCTAACACAAACTGGTGTGATGTTCATTGCTGATTAAGCAATATCCACTCTCTGTAGAATAGTAACTTTAGATGCTGTGAAAGCAGACATGTTCCCCTCCACAATGAAAATTGACTTAAATATAACATTCTAGTTCGTTAGCTGTCCTCACTGAGAGTGTGCGTTGGGAAATAACCCCTCTGCGATTTGTAGAATCAACTGTATTCTGTTTAAAGTGACAGTGTTTTGTCCTTTCCTTTCTTCCAGAATTGCAAGTCACATTGCTGGTTCAGGGCCTGCAGGATGTGTGTTGTACTTCCACACTTGTTAGCCAGAGTAATCAACTTCTTACAGACTTAAATCTGCTTGTTTCTGTCATTTTTAAATTTTCAGCAACATCCTAAGTTTTCACCTCAGTTCTCTCATAATTGGCTTTCACAACATCATAGAAATATTTTGGGTTTTTTTCTCTGTCATTTCTGCTTTGAAAAGTAACCGATTTTTTTAAAAAAGAGCAGTTAATTTGGCAGGCTTGCAGCTGGCATGCAGAGGTGTGCACAGAACTGCCAACAGGCTGACTTCTGCTAAAAGTCCTGTGGTGACCTACCCGTAACGTGGAAGCACTACCAGCACCTACGTATGTAGCAGCTCAATCCAAAGCATTAGTATTTGGGGTCAGTCACTGTAGTCATGGTAAACTAATAAACATACAAAATAACACAATAAACATACAAAACATCTCTGGAAAAATTTGCAAAAGATACAGGAACTGTGTTTTTTAGTAGAATTTACTTGCTTTCCAACAACCTCAGGGGTATTTTTAGTGATGATTGTTTGAGAACTATATATTGTGTTACTTGCAAAGTAAAACAATTTCCTCTTTATCATAAATTCATGTAAATTATTGAAGTGATAAATACTTTGATGTAAATCCTAATATATGTTTCTGTCTAAGTATTAGATCAGTTTAACATTCTGTTAATGCCCATTCTTACCTTGCTTTTCCCCACAAATACTGCACAGCCACAGAACAGCATGCCTGATGTGATCATCTGGATGATCCGAGGGGAGAAGAGGCTGGCGTATGCTCGAGTTCCCGCACACCAAGTGCTCTATTCCACAACGAGCCCTGAGTCCTCTGGGAAATACTGTGGAAAGATCCAAACAATCTTCTTAAAGGTACTTTTCCCCCCGCTTAAAAAAACTCCCTAAACTGTGATGCCTTCTGACATTAGCGTGGAACACAGAAAAATGATGAACAATGAGGTGTCAAAACTCAGGACAGATCGAAAGCAGCTGCATGAACCTTCCTCAACACATCCCAGAAATTACAGTGTGAAGTTCATCATAAGCCAGTTAGAACCAGCATCAGCCCCTAACTCTGAGGCTTTTCTGAAAGAGCTCTCAATTGTGGTAGGAATTCTAAAGTGTGGCTGTGACTGGAGTTTTCGGGTTGGACATGAATGGAGACCTTCAGAGGGAACAAATAGTGTAAGCCAGAGAAGTTCCAAAAACCTATTAGAAGTTTTGGATGGTTTTCTGCAAGTAACACAGCGCGTGTCTACACCCAGCAGTTCCCTGATGTGTTCTCTGTATTGAGTCTCACTCTTGAACAGGAATTACTTTCTCCATTTAAGCTAATATTACCTTTAATTGGAATAAACTTAACCAGAAAAAAGGCAATGTGACTGTCGGACACTAGCGTTTACAGCGTTTGTCAGGGTGCTGGCAGTTACATTGGTGAACGCTTCAGTGCTGCCAAGCCTGTATCTTTATGGGTTTATGGCCACCCTCTGACCACGCCAGTTACAGCGCGTTGTTCCTGCATTGAGTGACCCGTTCCGACTGACCTCTGCATCTCTGAGCGGCCTCATCACAAACACTGAAATCAACATTGACGTTTTAACCTATTGGCATAACTAAAACCTCATTGCTGGATGAAACCTGGGAGAGAATATACAGGAACAGGGATGATCCTGCTGTTAGAGTGTTTGGTTTTTACATGCCCCAAGCAGGTACCATTTAATTAATTTTTTCTTCCTGAAATATTTATTAGTGGCTTTTGAGTAAATGCAGTATAGGAAGAGATAAATAAATCATGTATTCTAACTCCTATCTCTCTCTTCTTGTGTATATTTTACTGAAAGCTACAATACCTGCGCAGCATAACAAAGAATAACTTTTTTTGTTCGTGTGCCAGTACCCACAGGACAAGACGAAAGATGTCAAAATGCCGGTGGAGCTGAGAATTAACATTTGGCTTGGGCTCAGCGCAGTGGAAAAGAAGTTTAATAGCTTTGCAGAGGGAACGTTCAGTGTTTTTGCAGAAATGGTATGTCTGTTGTTGCTTTTTGACTTTAAACTTGGACATGAGTGTTAGGAATTCAGTGAAATTGGAGCTCTTCTGAATGTTTTTTTGCACACCAGGCAGAAAGGGAGAGTAGTACTTACTTACTCTACTGAAACAAGTAGACCCTGTTCCAGGCAGTTAGTGATCAAGTCCATTGTGCCCACCAGGTGAACTTCAGCAGAACAGGTTCTGAACTGGTTAATCAGGTGAAAATCTGGCTAACTCCAGTGATTTCAAAGACATTTATTTTAGATTTTTATCAGTGTAATTAAGATTGAGATCTAGATCATTATGTTTTGGCATGTGAATAACCGTTTTATTTTAATTGCTTCTTCACTTCTACAAATGATACTTGGATACAAGTGGTTTTGCTTAATAATGGTTCTTTTGTATCAGTAGAAAATTTACTGTTACAGGAAAACCTGGTCAAACCCAGTAGATTTTGCTGACAAAAGGGTATAATATGATAACACTTCAATGGTAGAAAATTTGGAATAAAAATGCTTGAAATAGTCCCACAGCATATAATAGAGACTTTGAAGGATATGATGGTAAGTGGGAGGTGTCTTTTACATGCCCCACCACCTAACGGTGCACACAATCCATTAGCAGTGTACCAGCTGTGTCAGCACTGCCCCTCTACGGAACAGTCAGTAGTGCTGTAGTCAGGCACTGAAATGGTCAGTGGGTGTTCAAAGCCATTCTTTACGTCTGGAGTTTAAGAGGCTATTGAATATCTCATCTTTTGTTCTTCATACAGAAATCCAGCAATTTTACAGAAAACTCAAGACCATCATAAGTTACAACTAATCCCATTAGCATAAAGGAAACTGCACTACACAAACTGGGCTCCCAGCAGGCTGGTAGCTTCCATGAGAAGACTATGATTCAGTTTCACACGTTACAAAAGAAGAGATTATTTGAGTGGAAAAGAATGAGAGGACCATGCATTTAGGGAACAGAAGAAACTTGTTTGAATAGTGTAATGGAATTTTATTTAACAAAGCTTTAATTTGGAGGAAGTTTGACTGTGAATGTAGAGAGGCATTGCGTTAAGACAGTTCAGTTTAGCAGTGGAATGAAGGCAAGGAATTAATGATGACATTGCAGAGTAATGTGGGAAGGGAGTACTTAATTTCAGAGAAAGGAAACATATGGTAGAATGTTTCAGTTGTAACAATTACATAAATATTTTTATTTTTTTTCCGCCTAAAATCTTTTTATTATTCCTGAAGTACTGATTTTTTCTTTCTTCTCGAACAGTATGAAAATCAGGCTCTTCTTTTTGGAAAGTGGGGTACCTCAGGCCTTGTTGGTCGCCACAAGTTTTCTGATGTCACGGGAAAAATCAAACTGAAAAGAGAGTACTTTCTACCCCCAAAAGGCTGGGAGTGGGAAGGAGAATGGATGGTTGATCCCGAAAGAAGGTCAGAGTTTTTTAATTTTCTGCATGCAGGAGTAGAGGAGTTCAATCTCAGGTTGCAGAGTAAAAGCTCCTCTCTGTTTTCTTGGCTGAGACAGAGATTTTAAGATGAACTGCATAGGACAGCAAAAGCCAGCCAATAATGAAAGCTCATTAATACCACTAAAATTGACATTATCTTTTTAAAAAAGTCAAATAAAACATACAACAGGAAGAACGCATCCATTTCCCAGGAACCAGCTTGGAGTTTAGAAGTGCTGGGAAGCGCTGATGGGCGTATCGCTTATATCCTCTGCGTCTCGGTGCCTCATCTTTAAAAAAAGGGATAGTAGTAGTTTCCTATTCCAAGAAAGCTACTGTGGGGATCACTTGTGTCTGCGTGAGGTTCTAGGATCCTGCTGTGATGGCTCCAGGGAAGACCGTTAGACAGCTACATCTTCTATAGAAAAACAGGGCAGGAAAAATAATCGCTATTATCTGATCCATTTTAAAATCATATCGGTTTGTAGGTACGAATGGATGCATTTATTTTCGTATTCAATAAGTAATTTTTATTTCAATGAATAATCAGACATAAAGAAAAGAATAACAGACATGGAGATATTTTCTCAGAAAATGGAAAACACCCCTACTGTTAAACTGCATACGCATGGTTATGCCTTGCATCTGCTTCCATTGCAAAACAATCTGCATGCCTTTATTGGACCAGCAGATGGCATTTTAGAACGTACTTTAGTGCTTTCTGAAGCACAGGTACAAGTGGAAATCAAGGTTATTTTGTCTGATTTAATGTTCCCTTTATTTCTTTTGCTTGCAAGTTAGAAAAATATTAACGAACTGATTACTTGCCTTGTCAACAGCACAAAGGGGCACAAAACAAAGTACAACGCCCGATGTTAGTGCGCAGCTGGATATATGAACATCAGGAGCACCTCTAGCTGTCATGTGCAGTCTGGGGTTTGCTGCACTTAAATATATGATGTTTTCTCTTTTTCCAAGAGGAAGTGTTGAAGCAGATCCTGACTAACACAGCAGTTAAACACTCCTACTTGTCACTTTTCTTAGGAGTAATGGGCCTCCTGTTGCTTACTGCTGCTGGAGCTGCTCTCCAGCTTTGGGAAGACATTCTAAGGAAATAAGTAGCCCTCGGACAGATGAGGGCTGTGCTGTACACTGTTAATACAGAGAACTTCCCAAACTGGACAATCCCGAATTCCAGCATCAGCACATTCTTATACATAGTTTCTCCATATTTTCTGTAGCTAACTAAAATATATTTGCTGTGTTATGATGCTTGCTTTGGACTTGCAGCTTGTTGACTGAAGCTGATGCTGGTCATACTGAGTTTACTGATGAAGTGTATGAAAATGAGAGTCGCTATCCCGGAGGGGAGTGGAAAGCAGCGGAAGAAGGTTACACAGATGTGGTGAGATATATGTTTTTCACTGAATAAGTAAAGGCTTAAGAGAAGGAGTTCTAGGATTTGCTACACAGTGTATTTCATCCATTAATGCACAGAACTGTTATGTTTTCCCTACATAAAAGAACGGAGAAAAAGCTCCACCGCCACGTGAGTTCACATGTCCTCTTGGATGGATGTGGGAGGATGATGCCTGGAAATCTGATTTAAATCGAGCAGTGGATGAGCACGGTAAGATTTACTGTTTGTCTGCTGATGATTAGGACGATCTGTCATAGTCTATACTGAAGGAGGATGCATATCAAGACTGTAGGAACATCAAGGAAATATTTGGATAGTAGTTGCTTAAGGAATCAGATAAAATGACATTGAGAAAGTGTTCACTGTTTGCATCTGTTTCTATTTCCATTTTAATCACTGTTCCATCAAACTCATTGTTCTCATTGAGCCTTTCTTGGATCAAAAGGGACCGTATATGTAATGAATACATTTAGAAGTGCCTACTAGAGAGAGAATCGCATAATCTAAGAAGCTGTACATGGGTCTTAACTGTAGCAGCAGATGACAATTTTGAGCCAAAAGCTTTGACAAATTAAAAAAAATGAAAGCGAATGCAAACAACAATCTACTAACATGAGAGGTTCCAGATGGGAAAACTGTATGTATAAACTGTGAGCTTGGAAATCAAACCCTTCCTTGTTTGAAATAAGTTCCCAGAACCTTTTTCCCAAATCCAGTGTTAATGCAGTCCAGAGGTTAGGTTCAGGCCTCTAAAATGTGGATTAGTATCAGTAATTGAGCTTGTTTTAGAGAAGTCAGAAGCTTAAGCTGAGAACATCAGGCCTCTGTAATTGCAGCAAGAATATGTGGCAAAGGCAGGTTTGGATCTGTCTGGTAATTTAGCTGGGAGCCTCTAGCCAGGGGAGAAGCCACCAGGCAATGCCACACAGTGAGTCGGGAGTCTGGGACCTGTGTGTGCTGGTCACACCACACAAGGGGTGAGATTCCTGTCTTGTGTGGGGAGAGAGCTGTGCAAAACTGGTCAGGATGAAGTCCTAACAGTATGCAACTGGTTATTAGGCAATTCTGAAATTCAAAAGACTTCAGAGTCTTTCTGGGGAGACTGTGATGCTGCTCGACAGAGTTTTTCAGGCCGGGGGTACTACTCACCTGACCAGATGATCTTCATTGGGGCTTGCTTGTGTTTCTGGGAATACACCAACTCATCAATTCTGCTTTAGGATGGGAGTATGGAATTACTATTCCTCCGGACACGAAGCCCAAGTCATGGGTTGCTGCAGAGAAAATGTACCACACACACCGACGGCGGAGGCTGGTGCGGAAGCGTAAGAGGGATCCGGCTCAAGTGGGAGCAGCAGGAAGGGTAAGAGAGGAGAGAGGCACTCAGAGACTAGCACAGTGTCACAGCTTGAGGCTTCGGTTAGTGTAAATCCACAAGATTACTCATTTTCTGGTTAAAGAAAAAATTTAATACCAAACAAAAAAACCTGGAACAACCTTGTACATTTTCATTGTATTCCTTTTCTTTGTCTTTTTTAAATTGATATTTCCAGCTGTGGTTTGGGAGGGGGTTACTATGCCTGCCGGAGCAAGTGCCAGGTTTTTTTACATTTATGGAACACACTGGATAACAAGGATTTATGTCTTCCAGGCAATGTCATCATATGAAGATCAGGAAGGATGGGAATACGCTTCCTTGATTGGCTGGAAATTTCACTGGAAACAACGCAGTTCTGATACTTTCCGTCGAAGACGATGGAGACGAAAAATGGCTCCCTCAGAGACACACGGTGCAGCAGCGATCTTCAAACTTGAAGGTGCTCTGGTAAGGGAGTGTTCATTAAAAGTTCAATCTATTATTTTACAGCAAGTAAACAACTAAGTATATCAGCTATTTTAGTCCCTGAATTGCTAGATTGATACGTAACTGAGGAACTGATACAGTTTATATTGTTTAAATTCTTCGAAGTCTGAAAGGGACCATTAAAGTTGGAGCAGAGACTCTTGCATAACCTGCTTATTACTTTATTTTTCAAATTCTTTTAATTATTACATTACGTGAGATTTAGAGCAAAGGGCCGAACTACTAGATGAGCCTCTGCAAGTCAAGTGAAAAGACAGCTCAGGCTTTTCATGCACATAATTGAGATGTATTGACATCAGCACAAGAAACCACAGGCACTGGAAGAGCTGCCCCGGGTTAATATTGCCTGTCTGAACAGCGAAGCAGAAGGAGAGCAAAGCATTGGAGAAGCCAGAATGTCACACATCACAAATAGATCATCAGAGTGTAATTAGTCCTTAAGTTTTCAGGTTAACGCAGCTTCATAGAGAAGCTTTATTTACCCAAATCCAAACTGGAGGAAATAGTGTGGGAAAAACAAATCTGTTTTTCTGAAATAATGATTCTCAGTCTGTATAGCATTAACTAAAGTTTGCTTTTTTCCTTGGTTTGTTTCTTTTTTTGCACCAAATGTCGACCCAGTGATAGCATTTTCCTTCTCCACTTAATTTGGTTCCATAGAGTCTAAAAATCCCCGTTTCAGTTTCTCTTTTGATGGTAGTTCCTGGGTGAGGGCTCAGAGCCGCTCTCTGCGATGGCGTGGGGCAGGGGCTGGCAGCCCCCCCTCAGTAAGGGCCAATGGGCAGCTCCTGGGCTTCCAGAAATGAGATGTTCTGGAGGGTAAGATGAAATTACTGGATCTGATTTCTCCACAGCTTCAATGGCAACAAGAAATGACCTTCCGACATGAGTAAACATTTTTTGAAGTACATTTACTCAGGAAAGTAAATTTCTCCTTGTCCTGGGAAAGAGATGGAAACCCATGTGCTCCCCCCCCAGTCCGCTGCTATCCGATTCCCTCTATGTTGGCAAATATGCAGTAACTTTTTTTTCTAACATAGGGAGCGGACACGAGTGTCGATGAGGGCGAAGGGAAGAGTTCAGACAAAACCAAGGAGTCGGCTACAACAGTGTTTGGTGCCAACACACCACTTGTCTCCTGCTACTTTGACAGTAGGTTCTTTAACAGTTCCTGTCTTAGAAAACACGGCTGTTTCTGCCTGGCCTCAAAGAGAATTGTAATCCTTTGTGCTTTACATCTAGGTTTATACACCACCTGTTCAATTACCACCTGATCCTTGACAGGGGCCTATTTTGGCTACTAAAAGAGAAATTACAGTTAGTTCTTTTGATATTTCAGTCCACTGTCAAGCAGACATTTTTAGAATCTGTATGGAACAGGAATTCTAAAGCTTATTATTGCAGCATCTGAATTTTAGGCTGTCCTAAATGATGCATTTTTAGCGTTAGGGCCCCTCCATAGCAGCGCAGGGAGCTGGGCCGGCAGAGTTGGTGCATGGCCAGCTCAGTTTGTGCTGGTTTGGCTCAGGTAAGAGCTCGGTGCAGGCTCAGACTAATGCCCGGCCCAGGGGAAGCCATGAGACCACGGAGCTGAGTTGGCAGAGTGAACAAAATCGTAACTTTGCCAACCTGAACTGGCTGCAAATGCCTTGGAATCTCTGCAATGGGATTCCCCAAAGCAGGGACCCAGAGATGGGATCCACCATTTGTTAAGAGGAACAGAGGTCTCTCCTCTCCACTCCCAAGACTCCTTTCTGAGGATCTCTGACTGGAACCCTTTATTTGGACTCCACAGAACTTTTATCTCCTTGCTGGAAAAGGGTGCCTAAATCTTAACTCTTGTCTTTCAGAAGCTGAGGGAGATTATTGCTGTTTCTTTTAATTAATGACCACAATAGGGGGAACGCACCGGAGTTCAGAGTTTCGGCTCATTGAGACTACGAGTGGCTCAGATTTCCCAAGGGCTGACATCTTCTGAAGAAAAGCCATAGTCGCTTACCCACATGCTGTCTTGGGTTTGGGCCTCCTGCACATCTTCCTTTTAAGCTATTCATTCTCAGGTGCTGGCTCGCTGGTAGTAGCACACTTCTCACTAGAAAAGCAGAAATGTTACTACAACTTGTGCTTGAGTTAAAACGTGTAAGGCATTTTTGTAAACCCAAAATAACTTTGTTACAGAAAAGAAGCATGTGTAATGCAGCGGAACTTTTTGTATTTATTTGATACAGGAGTATACACTTACCACCTGCGCTGTTACGTCTACCAGGCAAGAAATCTCATGGCTTTAGACAAAGACAGTTTTTCAGGTATGGAAAAATTCTGCTAATCCTGGGTGCAGAAAACCCACTTCTGCAGTGAAGGTGTAACTTGATTTAGCTCGAGAATACCTGAAATCCGTAAGTTCTGTGCATAAGTCCCAGCTGCTGAAACTTTGCCCTAGAGGGAGTCTCAGCTCCATTACATGTGACCCAGACGTGGTTATCTGGGCCCCAGAGGCTGCCAAGAGAAGTGTCTGAATGTGCAGCTCCTGCTGCTACCGAGGAATCCCCAGTGAGGGAACGGGAATTCAAGTAAGGTTGAAATTTCCCAGGCCGGATCCCTACCCTGCCCTTGGCCTCCCCTCCTGACCAGGGCCTGCCCACAGCTCCTGCACTGGCCCAAGAGCAGGGATGAGGGAGGCTGGAGGGCTGTCAGTCCCCAACAGCCTCTCTTAGTTCAGTGTTTCATAGTCATTGATACTGAGAGGAACCTGTAGAGCACTACACTCTGCCTTACTCATAAGCGTGGGGTTTGTTTGTTTATACAGCATCCCTGTTACCTGCTATTCCCAGCTCTTGGGTATTCCAGCAGCGTTGTAGCCATTCAGCGTCTTTGTAGTCAGGCTAATTCAATACTCAGGTTATCAGGTATTTAATTGTTGCTAATTAGAATTAAAATTCCACTGGGAAGTCAGAGAACAAATTGAAATTAGATTCTGTAAGAGTACGACTTTACACTTCCTTTAAATAAGTTCAGCCAAAGATAAAGATGAAATGGGCAGCTTAGAATTTTCTTTCCTCATCAATCTCCATTTGTATCCTTCTTTTTCTCCCTGTTTTCATGAATAATTGAGTAAGTGTAATGCATTGGTTAATATGTTACAGAAGCTATAGAGCTACAGATATTTTGGTGCTGTTTCCTGAAAGAAGGGGGGTTTCTACAGCTGCCTGAGCGTATTTGATCTTATTTCATTGTGCAGCACTTAAAAACAATACAAAGAACCAATAATAAATGCCTCTAATTTGCATATGTAGAATTCGAGATGGGTACCTCAGATGCAGTCTCACATAGACCAGTGTATCTACAGTTTATTCTCCTCTAAAACTAGTTTGCAGAGTTAGCCAAATTTTGTAACAGTCTGATCAGGAACCTGGCTAGGAGCTAGCGACTGACCTCCAGGTAACCTTCAAATAGCCTCTACTCCTTAGGAATTGCCATTTGAAGGGGAAATGCTAATGACCCTCATCAAGATACCTTCCTCAGAGCTCTTGAGGAGTTAAAGACCTGCCATATCCTGGACCTGGACCACTCCAGCCCTGTTTCACAAGAAGAGATTGCTGTAAATAAGCATGTTTGAACCCAAAGCTTGATCTGCGCAATGCCGCCTGGGAGACTTGGTTGTTTGGCACCTAGTCAGGGCTGGAATGGTTTCTCTGTGTCGTTTATGAGGCTCTATATATCAATGGGGACAACAAAAAAAAAAAGCTTCTACAGAAGTATTTAAGAGGACATTAATGTAGCCAGTGTTGCATTTTTGTTTGCAGGTTCTCTTTCTGATTTACAAGTTGTTTTACCATTTTCATGTATGACTGTTAATCAAGACTTGTGTAAAGGAAGCCATTTAGTAACCAAATGGAATTTGCTCTCTTTAATTTAAATTCTGTGTATGTGTGTGCAGTAATGGCAGAAGAAAAATAACACACAGCTTTTGATTAGAATTGTGCTTGTGTGCCTTATGGCTCGGTGGGGTTTTGTTTGTAACTCTCTGCTTCTGATCTCTGTGTGGTGTTCCAGATCCATATGCTCACGTCTCCTTCCTCCACCGAAGCAAAACGACTGAGATCATTCATTCGACTCTAAATCCTACGTGGGACCAAACTCTCATATTTAATGAGATTGACATCTACGGGGACCCTCAGACCGTAGCCCAAAACCCTCCTAATGTTGTCATTGAACTCTTTGACAGTGACCAAGTGGTAGGTGAATGCTTTTTATCTTGATTAGTTTTTATTTATTGATATTAATTGCGAATGACCTTACTGACTCTGATTGCCATTTTGGGCTGCAGGGTAAAGATGAATTCCTTGGGAGAAGTGTTTGTTCCCCCATGGTCAAGTTAGTGCCAGAGGAGGACATCACACCAAAACTGCTCTGGTACCCTGTGACAAACAACGGCAAAGCTGCTGGGGACATTCTGTTTGCTGCAGAGCTTATCTTGAGGGACAAGGTATCTGTTTCTGACACACATGTATTTTTGTGTGTGTATATAATATAATGTGATGTATTATATAGCCTTTCTCAGTGAGTCATAATGTGAAGAATTGTCTTGATACTTATTTAAGGAAGATGAGAGAAACTAATACTCGTGTTTGTGTCTTACCAGGGTGGCACCAACCTTCCGATTCTTCCCTCACAACGAGCACCAAAGCTCTACATGGTTCCTCAGGGAATCAGACCGGTCGTTCAGCTCACCGCAATTGAGGTACGGTTTGCTCTTAAACGAAGGGAACACAGGTACAGTCCCCTCAGCCTCTAGAGCAGGGCTGTGTATTTGCTGGGGCGCGTTTCATCGTCAGAAATACAGGGGATTATTGTCTTTAAGTAGTTTTGAGTTTCACACTTTATTATTGAAAAGACTTCATTTCTGCATTCCTACTTTTTGAGTATCATCTGAAGTATATTGATATCTCTCCCACTTTTGCTTGTATTGGATTTTATTTTCCAGATTCTGGCTTGGGGGTTGCGAAACATGAAAAACTACCAGCTGGCCCCTGTTATGTCTCCGAGTCTCATTGTGGAATGCGGGGGTGAAATGGTGGAATCTGTGGTGATCAAAAACCTCAAAAAGACACCGAATTTTCCGTCTTCTGTTCTCTTCATGAAAGTTGTACGTTGCAAAAAATTATATGCCAGCTCTCTATATGAAAATCAGTTCCCCCCACTTGTAAGGGGCAAGAGAACGAACAGAAAAACTTGAACATCCTTTTTTGATTTAAGAAATCTGCTGAGCCTGCAAATTCCAATACAGATCATGTAAATGTCTGTAAGATGTTGATAAATTATACAATTTTATATGCACAATCCAGTGTAGTATATATGTATTTATTTGAAAAGGCATTGATTTACCTGTAGATGTGTGGCTGCTTTCCCACTGCTCGGATGGGAACTGTGCAAGAGTCAAGAAAAATCAAGATTTGAGGCAATTAAAATTATTTTTACTGATGTTTATTGAACCGTAATATAAGGTTAGAAATTTTCATTCACCGTGCGGCCGTAGAACATAGTAGTTCTATGCAGCAGCACTTTAACATAGTAGTAGTTAAATAAATGAAGTAACAGCTCTAACTTGGGGATCTTTATGCTTCGTTTTCCTTCTGTTCGCTTTATAACCAACCTCTAGCCTTTTGTTTTCAGCTTTTGCCAAAAGAGGAGTTATACAGCCCCTCTCTTGTGATTAAAGTCATTGACCACAGACCATTTGGGCGGAAGCCCATCGTGGGACAGTGCACTATCGATCTCCTGGAAAGCTTTCGCTGTGACCCCTACACCACCACAGAAGACATCGCCCCCCAGATGAAAGGTAGCGGATGGGAAACGGAAATTTCTACTTCCTTACGAGATGCCAGAATAACCTGGCTTTGGTGTTAACTCTTCCTGGTGTTCTGATGAGCAGCCGTCTCCTCTTGGGCACTTACTGGGGGGCAATGTTAGCTGAAAGAAAAACAAGGTCTAGCTCAGGGTGTTAATTAGCGCGCTCCTCGGTGGGGTGCGAGAGGGGACAGTGCAAAGGCAGGGCTGCGCTCTGCTCTGGGTGCTCCACGGCCCCCGTTCTATTCAGCTTGGCCTTCACCTGCAGGGACCAACGCAGTGATCCAGCAAAACTCTCTGAACACAATGCTGATGTTTTCCTCTATGTTTTTTCCAACTTTTACTCTGTATTTGATTCTAAATATCTGAGAAATGCTTGCATATCCTGCACAAAAATATACTGTGTATTTTTAGCAAAAAAATGGTAACTAATTGCTTTTCTTTAGAGGATCAAACAGAGCCAATGAATTATTTACATCTTCTGTAAGTGTTTGGATTTCCAATCTAATGGAAGTGTTTGGTAAGATATTTTTTCCGAGGCCACGTTGCCTTAATGCAGTCTTTGGCTTGCAGTGAGCCTGCTCTCGGCTGCGCCGCGCCAGGAGACGGTGATCGAGATGGAGGACACACAGCCCCTGCTCGCAGCTCAGGTAACCTTTGGCACTCGATGCTGGACTTTCTCCTTCAGAGCTGTGACTCCTCAGGCACTCTCTGGACAGCCCTGCCAGAGACATGCAGCCTTCTGGGAAGCCAGGTGGAGCAAATTTATTTGGTGACAGGAAAGCAAAGGAAATATGTTAATCATTTTAACCACTGTTTCCATAGAGTAAACAGCAAACCACAGCTTTTTGTGCCGGGTGGAGTTCCCCAGTAGCCTAGGAATGAACCCGTGTGCGCAGTGGCTGCTGGAGGCGTGTGACAGACCATCCCCCAGGTGTCCCTTGCTGCCCAGGCCCAGCGGCTCTGGTGCATAGACAGGCAGGAGGTGTGTGCTCTGTGCACGGTCAAAGGGTGACACGGACCTTCATTGTGTCCCTGTCACAGCCTGGCCCCTCACACTGTGGCACCATCCACAGCTCATCCCACCCAAACAGGTTTTTCTGCAAAAACGCCTCTTTCCTTTCCTCTTCTGCCTTGTGAATCTCTCGACTGCTTCGATTCTTTCAGGACCACCTCAATACAACTTTACTTTCCAGGTAAACAATAATTCCCCTTGCAGAATTTTACCCTTGGCTTGAAACATGAGTGAAGACAAATTCCAGACAGTTACACTTTCAGGGAAAAATTATCAATTATTTTATGACTGTAAAATGTTCCCCTTACCTAGAAGATCTTTTCATAAATTTCTGGTGGCCTGTTTTTTAAAAGAAGCACAAAAGTTAGATCCTTTAATATAGTAATTTTGCAGGCTCTTAATCTACAACTTTGATTTTTCAAAAATGCAGAACTACTTATTTTCTTACAGAGGTCCCAAAGTAAATACTGAATTTAACCTTTCCACCTCTCTCTGCTCTCTGAGGGTGTTATTGGCGGCAGTTCTTCATCTCTTCTTCTGTATTTAATGTAATGACACTCAGGCTCTCACAGACCATCTTCTTCTGTTTCCTTTCATCACACAAGTAAATTGTCCTGAATATTTCATTTAGAACATATCAAACTTTTACCTGAATTACACATTCTGTTCCAATAGAAACACTTTATAGGTGATACAGAGAATTTTTATTTCCTTTAAAAATTTTAAGAAAATAGATTAAAAAAATAAAGAAAACTTAGCACATTTAACCAGCTGGCAAAACTGATTGACTTTGTGTATTTGATTTCAACTATATGAGGGGAAATGTGAAATGCTACGTAAGGTGAAACACGATTTCGAGTTTGACATCGCCCAAAAGAAATGTATTGTAACGCCCGGTCCAGTGACAGCGTCCATATGAGAGGGAGATAATATTCACAGCTATTTAAAGTGAAATAAGTACACCTAGAAAGTGTAAGTGAAATGCAGACAACACCCTGAGGACACAAAGTGCCAGAATTTCATCAATTCCGTTGCAATTTGCAGTGTTTGAGCAGTGTGTCAGCAGCAGTCAGCAGAATGGCCTCTCCCACCACAGTGCACGTAGGTACCCGGGGGGCAGGGGGCCGCGGGGCTGCGCCGCTCTCGGCACTCACTGCGGAGAGGGATTTTGGAGGAGATGGTGCTCGTGTAGGATTAGGGTATCCATCTTCTGAAACTCTTACTAGATGGGTACCATATATATGAAATATTCAAAAACATTTTTGTGTGTCAGCTTATTTGGACTCTATGTACTAAAGAACAAAAATCAGCCGGATTTATTTAACCACACTATTAATATTTAAACTTTGTTTAAAAGTCCACTTCCTGGAGAAAAAAATAAATCTACAGTAAATATAATTCTAACTTTTCTAGGCATCCACTATTTCTCTTGATATTCTTTCCATAATTTCTAGATGTTCAAAAAGCTAGTAGTTCAGTGTTAGTGTCTTGCAAACTTCACGTATAACAATGTGCAGTGAAGTCACCGGGCACACTGCAAACCAACAGTAACCATTACGTGTCAATGTTTCACTCCAAAATCTCAAATTGCTCATGTGGTGTTTTATGTGTGTTTTGGCATTCTGTGAGCACATCCTGCGTACCAGCGGTAGTCACACCACTAGTTCGGACAGTGAAGACGCATCGTTTGCTTTGGGAATTTTTAAAGGTGGTCTTAAGGTTTTGGTGGTTTTTTTTTTTCTTAACCTCTTCTTCCTTAAGCTACAAAGTGCATTATTTGAAGGTATATAAGGGGGAAACAAACAAAAAAACCAAACACCCTCCTCCCAATTTAAACTCTTCCAAGATTACGTTTTGATGAAAAATGCGGAGTTCTCCACAGGATGGTTTGTGAAAAGGCTGTAAATGGGGAGTTTGTTACGAGTGCATGGTTACACAAGCTACCCTTGGTGCTGTCAGCGTCACAAACACTGTGTTTAAACAAAGTCAAATTTAAATATGGCGAAGGATTCAAAGTTCCCCATGAATTCTGCCTGTAAGTTTCGCCAATCACTCATGATATGGTTTCTGAGCGTAAATCACTCCAATTGCCTGTAGAAAATCTGACAGTCCCATGCAAATCTGAAGCGATGCTGCTGGGCTCGGGAGGGCCGTTAAGGAGCACGGAGGGACAGCAGACCCGACCGTCCCGGCCAGGCACCTACCTACAGACCAGAACCGGGAGTAAATCAGCAGGATATACCAGAGCCATGGCCTGACCTACTGATGCCTTGGGCTTCTACTCAGAAAATGTTTTCCATATTTCCTCTGCTTTGCACAGAAGATTATGGGTTCTGCCTTTAAATTAAAACACCGGGTTTTAATCACACTTGCTGATCAGAGCTTCCAAGTGGGGTGCGTGGGGCTTGCTCTTAACAGCCTCTCTGGGCATAATTACAGTATCTGTCATGTAACAGGTGAAGCATTTTGGATTGTGCAGGTTGTTATTGCACTTACACCCATAAATCTATAGAAACACAAACTGGTTGATGCTTTAATTTACAATTCTTATTTTTTCATACACCTGAAAATCCACAGCCTGTGAACAACTGAAAAACTATAGTACGAGGAAAGGCTGTTAAGCATTAGCACATTGTTTTATAAAGAAGTAAATGTTCAAAAAAATGCAAAAAAAAATTACTTGAATTTTATGTATGTGAATTTTGTTTGGAGAAGAATTTCTGGAATAGATTTGGATTTGTAAGTGCTGCTGTGGGAACCAGTAAATGGAATCCGGAGTGTGACGCTGCAGCGGTACCACAAGAAAACCAAGTTTCTCCCAGGTTTGCTTGTTATGTGAAGAACAAAGCACAGGGAGATAATGTCCTGAAAAATTGCTTTTAAAATTTTTATATATGTGTGTGTGTATATGTATCTACACTCCAGTTTAATATCTAGGACATACTGACAGCTGAAAAAAACCAAAAAGTCAAACACATGGTATCCGAATATATTTTAACAGTATTTATAAATTATTGATATTAGGAACTTACTTTACGTACATACTGTATATAAAAACCTAAACTTTTAAAGCCTTTTTAACTGTATAAAATTCTACAGATCCTATCCTTACCCTTGTTTTTATTTTGCTCTTTTTTATGACTTGATCCTCACGAGCAGCTGACAGAAAAGGTAACGGACACGACTTTTAAAAATCTACACATTACTTTCTTGTAAACGTGCTGAAAATCAGTGTGTCAATCAGACTGCCTTCTAAATGAGCCTATCAGTGTATGGGTAAGAACAGTGACCTCTGAAAACAGCTGACATAGAACCTGTGATCAGCTTGTACTGACTGTGTGCCGTGCCTCTTAGTCCCCTTCACTGGTCACTGTTTCTCCTGTGCAGTGTGACAGCAAAGAGGCTTTATCTCCTAATAACAAATTGTTTTATTTGCTTTTCTTTAAGGAGGAAGAAATTGTCGATTGGTGGAGCAAATTTTATGCTTCAGTAGGAGAACACGAAAAATGTGGACAGTATATTAAAAAAGGATATGACACTTTAAAGGTATTGTTCAGCTTAAAGTACATTAATGTATCTCAATGTTTATAGGCCTAAATCCCAGTCAGAGCTGGGCCCTTTGTTTTTTTAAATGTTCTTCAAAATTTAACTGGCCGTGATTTCCTGCAACGGTCCATTCCTAATTCATGTGATGAAATTAAGGTTTTTAAGAAAAGGTATCTTTGCTTCTTTTCTACCTAACTACATTTATTAAGCGATGTATTCAGAGTCTAATCCAACCTTCAGTCAGATGGGCTTTTACTCTGGGTTTCTCTGGGAGCCAGGCACCTCCTACACCAACTCACCCATTGACAAAGTGCACACCGCGGGGCTCAGCGCTTGGTCCCGCTGTTGGTTACAAGCTGAGGCCAGGCCACTTCCCTTTCTCATCCCATACACCTAACCAGGACAGGAAAGAGAAGCTTCTGAAATGCTATCTAGTAATTTTTAACAGGACCTAAATGAAGCCTGACAACATGTTCTTCAAACGTTGCGTTTGCTTCCACTCGCTGTAAAAATAAAAATAGTTGCAAATGCTTTGGTTCCCTAAGATATTCCATCAAAGACACAATAGCCTGGGCACTGCCACAGTGCTGCAGCTGGGATGTGGGATGAGTTCTAAACTCCACTTTTTCCTTTTCCTTTTTTTGAGGTGTACGACTGTGAATTGGAAAAAGTACCTGAATTTAATAGCTTAACAGACTTCTGTGACACATTTAAACTATACAGAGGCAAATCTGAGGACAGTGATGATCCGTCAGTGGTTGGGGAATTCAAGGTAAATTTCAAATAACAGGCAACAAACAAGTGCTGGATGCAGGGGTGTGTGCAAGCCCAGTGCTGGATGCAGGGGTGTGTGTGCAAGCCCAGTGCTGGATGCAGGGCTGTGTGTGCAAGCCCAGTGCTGGATGCAGGGGTGTGTGCGCAAGCCCACTGCAGTTCTCAGGTAAGTTGCCTGCAAGCGTTTGTGTTTAAATACCTGTTATTGTGGCAGGAGATGCTGGTAGCTGCCTAGGTGCAGGCTGTGCTTTTGAAGGCAGGGACAGCTACGCATCACTCACACTGAAGGTGAGATGTGTTAATTGAAAACAATCTTGTTGGTGCTTAAGTGACCTTCCCTGGCACCTGTGGAACAGAACCTGGCCAGAACCTCTTCAACAGGGCTGAAGTTGCACCTGCAGATGTTCTGAATTAAGCACATTTTTAGAATTAATTTGGAAAAGGTATTCTGTACTATTTCTGTGACTCACTCTGTGACTTTTAAAGATTAAAATAATGTTAACGTTGGATGTAAAAAAACAAAAAAACCCCACCCAAACCCCAAACTTTAAATGATGCTTTTGGAGAGGGACCCAGATATGCAGTATGTGTTACATGTTCTCAGCTGGCGCAGACTGGGTGACTGTTGCGCTCCAAAGAGCTGCACGGAGTGACATCCCTAAGGACACGCCTGTGCCTCTGCACTCAGCCTTTGCTAACCTAAACCACAGGGCCTCTACGTGGCTGGGGATCAGGCTGGAACTTTGCTCTTATATATAATAAATAGGAAAACCCAAACCTAGCAGAGTGACTTTTCTACATTTATCTTGCCTGAGTGTTTCTGTTATTTTCAGGGCTCCTTTAAGATCTATGCGTTACCTGACGACCCCACTCTCCCAGCTCCCCCTCGCCAGTTCCGGGAGCTGCCGGACAGTGGGCCCCAGGAGTGCATTGTGCGGATTTACATCGTTCGAGCTTTGCAGCTTCAACCCCAGGACAATAACGGGCTGGTGAGACTTCTTGCTTTTGGAATGTCTGCGAGCTAACTCTGCCGCAATATACTTTAAATACAATTCGCCTTAATTAACTATTTCTTAATATTTTTTTCTTATTTGGAATAGTGTGATCCTTATATCAAAATATCCCTAAGTAAAAAAGTAATTGAAGACAGAGATAATTATGTCCCTAATACTCTCAACCCAATTTTTGGCAGGTAAGAAACTTTTTTGTATTTCCAATTTATTGTATTTTAGAATGTTTTCCTATTTTTTAAGGTAAACCTTTATTTGAAATATCCAATGCTCATATTCATAGTTCTATACAGACAGTTAATTGTGAGCAGAGTTGCAGAAAGCATTTCCCTTTGAGTCGGGTGTTTGGCCGGTCTGTAGCTTCTCTGTGTCTTCAAACTGCTCTGTTACGCGTACAAGAATAACAAAATATACTTATAGAATATAGAGAAAGTTTTAATTCTGAAAAGCTACTTGGCTGTCTCGCTGAGTAATCAGCTTCACATGTATTCCCAGCATGCTGGCCTTTCCTTCAAAGGCTAATGAGATCTTTGAAATACATGAATAGAAAAAGGCTAATTAGGAATGGAGAGGTTGCATGATCTTTGTAATTGCTGAAATTCTGTGTCTGGTTTGGTGTCCAGCGTTAGGACTTTGACGAGTTAGAGGGTTAGGAGCGGAGGATGAGAAGGATTCTAGAGGATTGGGAAAGCACACTTCCCAATTAGGTGCTACGGGATTTTGCATGCTCAGCTTAAGCAAAGAAATGGGCAGCAAAGAGACTTGATTACAGGTTAAAAATACCTTCACCATTCCAAGTTTTTCTGGAATGATTCTGGAAGTTAAAAAGTTAGCCTACAAATGAAGTAAACAAACAAAAGGATGAAGAGAATCATTAACCACGGCATACTTTACCTCAAGGGTAATGGATTCAGCAGCTGCAGAAACCATGAGGCTGTGTATCTTGAAAGTAGATTCAGAGAATTCATTTGAGAAAGCTGGAGTCTGTTTTGTGTAGCACGACTGGATAACAGAGTAATCCCTTCCAGTCAGAGAAGCTAAACATTTGAACCATATTTTTTAAGGCTCCAACTGTGTTTGTACTGTGGTAAAAAAAAAAAAAATCAAACATTTCTGATCATATAGAATCTGTGAATTGAAGAACCATCCCCTTTCCAGAGTGGCTGCAGCCACACCAGTTCCTTTCTCAGTCCCAATCCCAGCTGCCGCACAGGAAACCTCTAAGTAATACCTTGTGCAGAAAGGAGGGCTGTAATATCCACAGGAGTACAAATGGAATCATTAATAAGCGCAAATGGAAATTGCGGTGTGAGTGGTAACTACTGCTAGATTTATCAGCATTGGAAGCATCCCTTGTATATTTTGTAAAGCCTATTGATCAAAAACAAACTAAAAAGTGGGGTTTTTAAGGTTGGGGGGAGGGTAAAAATAAAAAGTATTTCTCAAAAGAGCAATAGCATTAACTGGACATTTTTATGTTTAGAATGTATGAGCTCAGCTGCTTCTTGCCTCAAGAAAAGGATCTGAAAATTTCTGTCTATGACTATGACACATTGACTCGTGATGAAAAAGTGGGTGAGACCATCATTGACCTTGAGAACAGATTCCTTTCCCGTTACGGCTCCCACTGTGGCATCCCCCAGCAGTACTGCGTGTAGGTCTACTGAAAGTTGTGATCTGTAAGCTCTAGTACCCTGTCTCTGTACAAAATCTGGACTGCCTTCAACTATACTGAATTCCAAGTTAAGCTGCAGAGTCCTCAGAAGAGCTTTGACGAAAAGCCATGATGTCAAACATTTTAATACTCTCTTTATATGATAATGTGTGTTATTTCTGCCCAGATAACATACACTTAACAGCATTTTCTGACCCACTCCCAGAAATAAATATGAAGGCATCTGCTAGCATAAATTATTTTGACCTGTAAAGAAAATATCACTGTCTTGCAAGGTCACTGAGCTGGTACAAAATCATGTCACTCTGTCAAACTGGAGTGGCCTCAATGTAGGCAGTTACAGCGCTGCCCTTTTGGAATTGGTTTAACGAACACATTTTACATGACGTGTATATGCTCCGAGTGGTGAGTAATTTTATGATGTGTTTCTGTTGCTTTCCTAAAAGTTCAGGTGTGAATACCTGGCGTGATCAGCTAAAACCAACCCAGTTATTGCAAAATGTAGCCAGGTTTAAAGGCTATGCTCCTCCTGTCCTCTCGGAAAATGGCAGAAAGATTAACTACGGGGGACGAGACTACACTTTGGAGGAAGCTGGTGAGCTTGTTCACTTACTTTACATTTCAGTCTTAGTTTCATATTGATACAAAACTTTTCAGTTATTTATGGAAAATTAGAAAAATAATTTGATTTTTTTTAATGTTGAGTGTGATTTTCTGCTCAATCTTAAGTATCTGGTTTTAATATTTTTCTTAAAAGTTCAAATTCAAATTCTTTTTTGTGAGCCCCTGTTCTTTTTCCATTTCTTTTATTTCAGACAGCAACAAAATTTTGCACCAGCATCTTGGTCCAGGTGAGGAGCGGCTGGCTCTCCATATCCTCAGGACCCAGGGCCTGGTTCCCGAACATGTGGAGACGAGGACCTTATACAGCACCTTCCAGCCCAACATCTCCCAGGTACCTCTGGTTTCTGGGATGCAGAATTTATCTGCGCTGCATTTATAGTGTATTGTCAATAGAGTGGGATCACTCAGGGGAAGAGGCTACAGACTAATATTGCTTGGCTGAGGAACTGAAGCAGGTTAGTCTAGAAACAATAAAATGCAATTAGGTTTTCCCATTAAGACCCCAAAGTGACACCTTAAACACTGAAAGAGTGGAAATTGGGAAAGATTTATTTCTTACTTTGTTACTGAAATAAAGGGGAATGTGTGTTTAGTACCTCATAAACAGCAAAGGAGACAGCCTGGCTTGAGAGCTACACTCAGCAAACGAAACCAAACCTGTCATTTCTCTACCTGGACCTCTCTGTTAGGGAGGAACAAAGGCCAACATTTGTTTTCTGCATTTACTAACTCACCAGTGGAGAGCTTTTTAAGAAAGTTTCTGCAGCAACCAGAAAACATACCTGCAAAACCAGAGGGGCTTGCATTTGAATGAGTTATAGACTCTGCAGTGGTGGCCTGCAGGGAGTGGCCACTGGCTGCAAACTCTCAGCCACGTGTGGGACGCTGCACTTAATGTCACCTGTGAGAGAGCAGAAACCTGGCCCTACAGAATGAGAACTGAAGCGTATGGAAATGGGCTGGGCGTGCTCCTACCTAAAGCCTGCACAAGTCATGACATCGGTAACACGAGTGAGCTCTGCTCTGTGGCTAGAATTAGTACTAAGCGTGTCAATAAGCACTGCCATGGAATTACCAGCACAAACCTGGATGCAACAATCCCTCGTTTTCTCCACTGCTACAGGGAAAGCTCCAGATGTGGGTTGATGTTTTCCCCAAGAGCTTAGGACCTCCAGGCCCTCCCTTCAACATCACTCCCCGGAAGGCCAAGAAGTGAGTACCTGCACATACGACACACCCTCCGGCAGCCCCAGCAAAGCCATTCAATTCTCTCTCCCAAACCTCCTCTCTCTTAGGTATATCTTGCGAGTGATTGTCTGGAATACCAAAGATGTCCTTCTGGATGAAAAGAGCATCACAGGGGAAGAAATGAGTGACATTTACGTAAAGGGGTAGGAGCACTTTGTCATGTAACACGTACAAGTGAGTGACAAATGTTAGAATGTCCTGGGAATGCCTAGAGCATCGCTCCCAATGATGATTTGGTTCCGCTCTGGCACAGTGCTGGCCTTTGAGCCACACGGAGGTGTGAGGAGATCAAGCATGGCCAGGCAGTGTGTGGTGACACATCCCAGCAGTTCACCTCCTGAGAGGAGAAGCAACTGAAAAGATAACAAGGTAGCTTTGGTGCTGCATTAACCTGGATTCTTTTTATATTTTCTAGTCTTAATGTAAAAAATTAAATAGAAGTCAGAGAAATATACTACTAGGCTATTGATCTAATTTCTCCTAAAAGGGCAATAAAAACCCCAGCCAATAACTCACCCCTGATACAGTGCTATCTTAGCAGGTCAGAAATTCTGTTCCTGTGTTCCTATTCACAGTGCCAAACTGGAAGCAAACAGAGAAGGGGTGGGAAAGAACCTCCAGCTGTCTGTGAGCAGCTCTTAGGGCTTGTTTGCAGCCTCTTAGCGCTGTGGGTACAGCATGCACAAGCCCCAGTGTAACCCCACTGCAAAGACCAGACTCTTCTGTCTGTTTTCAGATGGATGCCTGGTAATGAAGAAAATAAGCAGAAAACCGATGTTCACTACCGATCGTTGGATGGGGAAGGGAACTTCAACTGGAGATTTGTTTTTCCTTTTGACTATCTCCCAGCAGAGCAACTCTGTGTAGTTTCCAAAAAGGTAAGGATTTCTAAAGATTTTCATATTTAGAATACAGATTGTAAAATTATTAGTCTGCTAATTTTGTACCTACACACTGAGAGAGCGAGCTGGGCTCAGTTCTGCATGCTCTGCCCAAACTGCTGTTGTGAGCAGATTCAGTTCTGCCCTTGTGCCAGGAACAAGACACTGGCAGCAGGAGCAGTCTCTTAGCAGGGACACTTCCACCAACCCTGGAATTCACAAGTACTAACAGAACACAGCTTTGAATTTTCCTAAGTAATTTTAAAAAGATGCTTGGGTTGTTTTTTTTTTTAATTTTTAGGAACATTTTTGGAGTCTTGACAAGACAGAATTCAGAATCCCACCCAAACTGATCATTCAAATATGGGATAATGACAAGTTCTCCTTGGATGACTATCTGGGTAAGACTTCTAAGAAAATAATTATTCTTGTCTCAAAGCAAGAGATAAAAATGAACAACTTTAAACTATGGCATAAGGATTGTGTTTACAAAGGAGCCACTGAGCATGCAGACACTCCTGCTTTCCTACACAGCACAGGGTTGCTCGTGAATGAACCAGTGGGTATTCGCTCAGTAAAGGCCTTCTGGCAGGTAAACCAAGGTACTTCTATCCAGGTGAGCCCTGCCACAACGTGCACGAAATGATGATGTGCCTGAAAACTTACTTTGTTTCTTTCTTTAAGTAAAATTACTCACCACAGGGTGCGATGTGTTTGTTGACTGTTTTCCCTGTATCCCGCGTTTAGAGGGAGGAAAGGCTGCTGTAGAACCACTGTGCTGTAGGGTTGGTTGTGTTATGCAGAGGTTGGCTTTTTATCCATTTCCCAGGCTTTGTGGAACTTGATTTACATAAAACCATCATTCCTGCGAAGACTCCAGAGAAGTGCACTATAGCCATGATCCCGGAATTCCAGGCAGGCAGCTCCCAGAAGGCTCCCAGGACCGCCTCTCTCTTTGAGCAGAAAGCCATGAAAGGATGGTGGCCATGCTACGTAGAAAAGGATGGCTCCCGTATTTTAGCGGTATGACTAGTACTTTACTTTGTAACATGTACTTAAAACGTGCTGACCTTGCTTTTCAAATGATAAAGACAGACCATCAAGAGCTCCTGCTTGGCTGTTAGCCAAATGTTAGCCAAAATTTCAGTGGACAGACAGAGGAGCTCTGTCTGTCTGTTTTTTAGCTCTGTTTAACTTGAAGGACTCCAGCACCAGGTTGAGTCATGTTATCTCGCCAAAGCAGCCAACAGAGTTATTGTGTGAATGAATTTATCATGTTTTTGCTTAGGAGAAACATGAAACATCCTCAGTGCATTAAAGGCTACAGAAAAAAAGTTTTAAATCCAAAGCATTTTTTACACAGCAAATACAATTTGCATACTGAGCCCCCAGGCTGGCTTCGTGGGTATGAGGGCAATGAGAAGACCTAAAGCATCTTAACGTGTTCTGTGAAGAATATAAATGTGTAGTTATCACTTGCTAGAATAATAAGCCTTTCAAGTGTGTCTGTTTCTTCTAGTGTTTTTTGCCTTTAAACTTTATTCCTGGAATTTAATAAATGAGGAAACATATTCAGAACCATCTCTCAGCCCCAGCAATATAACCAATGAGGTGCTTAGTCATTTGGAAAAGGCACAGTCCTTGGTTTGTTCTTGAAAGAAGAGAACTGGTTTTCTTTTGCTAAATTGGAGAAAAACAATGGGTAGCTTAAAATAAAACTACAAATTAATTAGCAGAGCCATTTTATGTCGTTCTCTGATACTGTATTGTGACTCTGTCATAGTGCAGAAGTGCATAGTGCAAGTTATTTTGAGAAGGAACTGGAATGCACACAGCAGCACACGGTGAGCTGCTGCCAGGCCGCGCTGTGTACGTACCAAACAAGTGCCATTAGTGCTGTCTCAGTAAGATGTTTGTCTCCTGCCACATGTTTTCTGAAGGGTAAAGTCGAAATGACGTTGGAAGTTGTCAATGAAAAAGAAGCTGAGGAAAGGCCAGCTGGCAAAGGAAGAGATGAACCCAACATGAACCCCAAACTAGACCTTCCAAAGTAAGCTCTTTTTCTCTCACTAGCTTGAGAAGTAGATACCATCTCGCTACTGCGATATCCTTGACAAAATCTGCATGCAGTAAAGGATACATCAGACAGCAATTATCCTTTCCAAAGCTACATTTATAAAAGCCAATCTTGTTTCCTTCTGCAAGCACTAGGATAAATTGCAAGGTGGTTTTGGTATTAATGGCACATGTTTACTGAAACTGCTGTCTTACATTGCAAAACTATCTGTGTTTTCTTCAGCCTCCAAAGCGGAGTGTTTTCATGGGTTACACTCTCATGCTTAAATTTTCCCTGTTTTTATAGTATGAGTAATATTTGTTTCTTTCAAAATGCAGCCGACCAGATACTTCCTTCCTTTGGTTTACAAATCCCTGCAAGACAATGAAATTTATTGTGTGGCGCAGGTTTAAATGGCTCTTCATCGGCCTTATCGTCTTGCTGGTTTTACTCCTGTTCGCAGCAGTCCTCCTCTACTCGCTGCCGGTAAGGACTCCTACCTGGTACTGCTGAAAACCATCCCCCCTGCCCCTCTGGCAATAGACCTCCTGAAGAGAGAGGGATCACTATAGGCTTATGGCTACAGACAATTTCAACTGATCCTTATTGAGAAGAAAAAAAAAAAGTTAGAATTAACCTATTAACTAAAGATGGAGCAAATGAATGCTTTAGAAGTGTTAATAAGCTACACGATTAAATATAGTTCATATATGGTCTAGGGTCTGGATTTCAGTCTACTTTAATCTGAAATATCTTACTCATTTTTACTGTATTTGAACTGAAATTATCACACCTGAATACATTCTGATTATTTTAATATCTTAAATGTCTTTTACAAAACTACACTGAAGTATTTTGTGTACAGCTTTTTACCTCTGGTCTTTTTTCCTTTCTCCCCCAACAGAACTATTTGTCAATGAAGATCGTGAAACCAATTTAAAGAAGAGGTTTTTACCTCATCTTTGTAACTAGTATTGAGGCTTGGCCCCAGGCTGTGGACCAAATTCAGCGAGCTCTCCATCCTTCTCATCTGCTACTATTTGGAACTGTACAATGGATAAGGAAGAATTTGACTGAGGTTAGCCAAAGTTCACAGTGTCATGACAGGTGTTTTTAAAAAACAAAGCATAAATCCCCTCATGGACATTTTTTTACTTCAGTAGTATCTACACCTGGTAAAAGTCTGACTTCCTTGGTTTTAAATTTGATTTTTTTATAAAAAAATCACTCAGAAAGCTGCCTGCTATTGCTCTATTTTTTTAATGGATACTTCCTTTTGAGAATTCCTTTCTGTTGGGCACACTTTAAAACTGCATTTTAACTTAATGAAAAACAAGCACTACGTCTCATTATGTACAGCACAGAAACCTCACGGTGCAGTGCAAGGGTCAGATATTCTTTCTAGAAAAGTTTTCAGTATCGTGCTGCTTAAAATTCTTAATTACTGCACTGAAGACTTGACAACAACTGCATACATATAGAAATAAATAATATGCTGTTTACTTAGTATAATTTACAAATGTTTAAATAAAATGTCCATAAGTAAAACACAAGTTTCTAGTTCTCTTTATGTATTGCAAAACTACAAAGCATTAGGTATTTACAGTGTCTCTCAGAGGATGCAATGCCACCATTCTGGAGTTTAAGGTATTCTACTGTTACCTTTACAGTGAAGAATAAGGAAATACTTTTGCACAAAGTTCTAATTAATTTCTTCATTAATTAGGAAATTAATAAAGAAATGAAATTTGTTAAATAGTTTCACTATACTTGAATCGAAGTGTAACAGGATACACAACCCAGATCCCACCCGTGTCTGAAATACCATCTGCACCTGGGAAGTGTTTCCTTCAGTCCATGTCCTCTCCCTAGGCCCAGTAAAACATAACCCACATGAAAAATCAGGTTATAGGCTGGGCTTCCACCTGCCTCTTGGAGGGCAAAGCAGAAGCACATCTTTGAACATTCTCTGGTGCTTGAAATGCAGAACCTGAAACCAGCAATTTGTACGATTGCCACACTCTTGCCTGGATAAAGACTTCAGCTGTCTTTAAAAGATGCCAAAAAACAACTGCAAGAATGAATTAGTCTT